>JARACY010001617.1:0-54939 GCA_029255725.1 Scrobipalpa atriplicella | reverse complement strand
GATCTAATTGCGCAGTTTTCTAAGATTAAGTGGCGGACAACTGTTTTTTGAAATCAAATGAACACGTTGTATTTTGCTATCCGTATACCTCTTAACAGAATAAAAGTTCCACATTAAAATATAAACGATTAATTAACTCAGCAAAACTTAGTAACTTGAAATTAAGTCAGCTCTCTAAGATCGGACGGTTTTTCGGTTTTTTGGAGAGGTTCCTGAATTTTTTTTTTCTCATTGATCTTTTGTTGCTAAGGATATGATATCTACCAGTATTTTTTTAGTAACTTTAAAATCGGCCTTAAACATAAGGTTGCCATAAGTCTGGTAAAAGGTCGGATCTTCAGTGGGACACGAAAATCTTGAGTTTTAGTTTTGTGCCTAAGCATGTATGTCCTATCACTGCGACGACCACAGAACAAAGGGAGGGACAGATTGAAATGGAGTTTTATATTATGTTGTAAGAATTAATTTTTTTTGCTGCGTTTTAATTATCCGGTCTTACTCCGCTCCAGTTTTACCCCAACGCACCTTATACAGACAGAGTTTTTACAATCAACACTGACTATACAGAAAAAATCTAGGATATTAACTGTGGCAGATGCAATTTCTATACATTTCAGACACATTTTCTTTTGTTTTCCTTCGGAATGCCATCTGTCGCAGCTACCATCCTAGATTTTACAAAGTATAAGTACTAAGCGAAAATGTACACCAGCCAACATCAACACTACTTGTGATGCAACTCATCTATAGTTTTCGTAGTATACTACCTCATTAATTAAACCTTCAATCGAGAGTACCAAAGCGGAACGCGAACGCATAATTACGATCAAGTTAGCTAACAACAAACCTAGCGTGTTTAGGAAACAAATACGGTCAAATCTGTGAATTTCTGCTTCTACAAGTTATTTTAGGCCAAAGTTATTTATAACAATGGTTAGTTCTATAAATTATTTTTATACCCCCGAGCTAATTATAATTTGCTACAAAAATAATATCGAAAAATATCACTGAAACAACAGATTTATTTTAACCTGGGTTTTCTGCCTTCTGCCTGTATAACAATACTCGCAGTCTCATTTTCTATTTTATATCGGGAACCTAAATAAGGTCGTTGAGGGTCAAAATAACCTGTTTGCTGTATGTATAACCACGTGACATCGTCCGCGCGACTTGCCCCTATCTAGTTATAATCAGCTCAAAGCGTGCGGAGTGAGTGCCTCGGCCCTCGGCCCACACTGACTGAGTACACACCTATTAGCAACTAGTGAATCAACTCGGTTTTCAACCCTCGCCCTGCGGGTAAACAGAACTCGTATGCATGTAACGTACTCAAACAATGAGTAGGCTAGTACCTACAAGCGGTTACTCCAATTATCTAACCAGTTTTCATAAAGCTCGTTAAATGCACGTTCACTTTAATTAACATACCTACTCTTTCAAAAGCTTTCTTGTTTAAACTAGATTATCCATAAACTTTGGTTACGTGCTTAAAGCTTAAACCCTCGAAAGAAAATAGTTCCAAAATTTGAATGTAAAAGTTTATTTAGGAAACTGAATTTAAACGGTTGCGTCACTTTTTGGATCCTTTCTTTTATGCTTCCGCACGATCTCGTTTTGAATAGTGTGATGTTCAATATGGGGTGTTACGAGTAATCCGTCATACGCAAAAATGTTTGTAAACGTTTATGCATTCGTTTATACGAGTAAAGTGATCAAATAGGTAGTCATCTCTATTATTATTACTACCCACCATCAACTTCTGCATACACTCCTGGTCCTCAATTGGAAACTGATTTAATAACTACGCTCAACGCTTGGCAGACGGGAAAGTGGGTGAAATGTTATATTCAAAGTAAACGCCACTCTCTTTTCTCAGGATTTATCCAAATTTATCCCATAAATCGGCTTTTACGAAACCGTAAGGTGTGGAGTGGTTGATGCTATTCTAATTTCTAACCTTATACAGATACAAATTCCTTTAAACCCGAAATAACTTCACTACTAAAATATTCAGCTGCTTTTGCGGTTTAATGGTGTCGTAAGTATGATCACCTAAATATGATTGTAACATTGCGTGTACCTATACTACTAGCTCATCTCTAATCTAATAAATTATAAAACTCTTTGGCTAACAATATTACAACCTTGCTGTAAAAAAAAAAATATCGACGCCTTCCGCACTTTTTTTGTCTATTCTCTTAGCTGTTACTAGAAAGCACTACAACTTTATCCTACACTTTCTAAATGATGTGCGAACAATTTTTAATTAAAAACATATTTCCGTTATACAGTTGTTAGTAGCAAGTAGTTGAAGGCGTGCGAAGCAATCGGAAATAATTTATGAGATGGAAAACACCTCGAACGATGCTTATTACTTACGTGCAGAACGTAGTCAGGTGTGACTTAAAATAGCGCACCTACATCTGCTTCAGTCTACCTACATCCTACATTTCTCTAGTAATATGGAAACTGGTGCTTATTCTTATTGCTACTCAACATTGAAGATTTTCTGCAGCCTTGATGTTATATAAGCGACGTAGGTGGGTTATTTTAAAACGTTACTTTGAGATGTGATATATTTTATTTGTTAACCTTACTATTGATGACCTTTAACATACAATAACACTATAATATAATACATTAGACCAGAATGACGCGCAACAATTTAAAAAACAGGCCTCTACCTAGTTCTTTGACGAAGAACCTTCATTTATTACCGTCATACCTATGTATATAATTTATTTTTCATGCGTAATATAGAGTCTATTGTATTGTTTTGGTGTTCCGAGTTACACTTACACGGAAAGAACAACAATCTAGTAGGTGAAACTAACGGTTAAGTTGGGCCTCGATCCCTTTTGTAAGCTTCTTTGTGTAAGTTATTTTTCTCTTAAGTAACCGTCACGTTTGGTTACACCTCTGGAATGAATACGTGCCCTTATTTCGTTCCTAGAATAAATAATTTAGCCCGGTTTACTTACTCCTCTAACTTGCGTGTGGTAGAAATAATGATAAGTAACACAACGTGTTCTGTTCATGCTATTCTACTTTGTCAAATGTTTTAAATGCATTAACCGTACGTCAAGAATACCTTACAAATGTATATAAATTGCCATATACATATAATTAAGCAGCAGAAAATTTTCGGTAACAAAGTTAGGAAAAGTTAGAGTTATAATATAAGAGGCGTAAGGAAGGCGCACTCTCGTAAAGTTAGTAAGATAAGAACAAGCTACAATTGAAAACGGCAATGGAACTGCCTTACGTATTTCCGGCCTAATGTTGGTGATGTTACTATGTAAAAAAAGTGTGGTCTTGTTTAGTTTATTTCTGCTAAGCGTCAGCCAATATTAGTTTCTGCCCCCGTAGCATGCCGCCGCGCGTAAACGAATACATCGCATGTATCTGCCAAACTCTTATACAATTTGAGAAATAGAAAGTGACAAAAAATGGGTATCGCGGCCTTATAGCCGCTGTACCTACCCGTACCCTGAAGTCCATACTTTAAAGTAGCTAATATATGTATTTTGTTGTCAGGCTGGGCCGCGTGTCCCGATCGTGGCCGCAAGCGGAGCCCCGCGGGTGGGGGCTGCGCACGCTGGACGGACGGCTGGCGAGGCCCTGGCGCGCGGACAAGCGGCAGGTGCGCTTCCGCCAGTGCTACTTCAACCCCATCTCGTGCTTCCGCAAGTGAACGACCCTGCACCCCGCTCACCGGCACCCGCGCCCCGCCCGTTGAACACGTCGTCTACAAACACTGGGTTAACATGTTACATACTGCACTAATTGTCATCTATCTAAACTCCAGCCTATATTGACCCACATGTTCTTCATTTACTACTCTAAACTAACAATCTATTCTCAAGTCCTGAAAAGAGTCTATCCACTGTACTAAAAGTTAATGCGCATGCGACAGCCACTTATGATTAAATGCTATAATAAAACTTCTATTATCGTCTTGTAGATTTATGGAATGTTGAAAATTTATGACATACTTAATGTTATGATCGGCATTAAAATCATTCTTACCTACTTAATAAATTAGCAGTATTACCTCCTATCAGCAACTTTCCAGGTGGCATTGTGCAATATGGAACATGGTGAACAAACACTGAAATTAGAATTATTCTTACCTACTTAATAAATTAGCAGTATTACCTCCTATCAGCAACTTTCCAGGTGGCATTGTGCAATATGGAACATGGTGAACAAACACTGAAATTAGTAAATCTTGTAAATATTTTTTCCTGAAACTTGAATGTTTGAATAAAATCTTAATCAAAAGTTCAATGTTACACTAGTTGTACAAATTACTAATATATTTTTAGGTTTGAAACAAAATATAACATGTGTATGTTTAGAACGCTCTAGAGCGTAATATTTATTTATTTATCCATGCGATATCTAAATATTACTCTACATTGATACATTGCTCTTGAAATTGAATCTATCATCTAGAAAATGTGTATTTAATATAGTAATTAATAAAGTATCGATTTATTGCTGCTCAACTTCTTTTTATATAAAAATCCAATCAATTTATGACTTAATGTTTATTTACTGTAGAATCTTTTAAAGATATTTCCAAAAACTAACTCTCAAATTGTACCTATTTTCATGTAAAATAAATGGTGTAGTTAAGTGTTATTTATATATGATAATTACTATAGCTAGTCAATGAAATAAACTAAAAATGTTTGTCTACAATCTTGTTTCAATCCGTTCTTTTTGAAAATGTCTTTTTAAGATTCTTTGTCTTGCTTTACTTAGCATCACCTAATTTCATAATAAAAATCACTGTTTATTTGAAAAATATGATAATTTCACGAGAACAACTTAAAAAATAAGAATAAACGAATATAATTACTCCAACTAAAATTACAATAAATTACATTCAAAATTTCTCTTCTTTATAACCGTAGTTTTCCGAAATCCAAATAAAATATAATAAAACAAACGCATCTCGATCGTTCGTTATGACCTCGTAGCAAAGTGCTACGAGAATGCTACGCGTGCCTACGTGCTCTGCTGTTACTATCGTGTGGGTTGTTAAATCGACTAACGAAGCGACGAATACAGATATCAGAGTTGTTGAACCATCTACTAGGCCTCTAACAAAGTTTGTGTAACGACCTATCAGAGACTGCGACCGGCAACTACAAAATAACTTGCCATTCTAAGCACAAACATATGAGACAGGCAGACCCGCATAGCCAAGTTGGCAGTGCATCTTCTCGCTACGCAGAGGGTCCCAGGTTCGATTCCCGGCCACTTATATATTATGATATATTATGAAACCACAAGTACTTGTTTCATTAACTTTATTTACTAACCCATCCTGAGCTAAGTTAAGATTTATTTTTAACTATGTGATTCAGAAGTCTGTGGGCTTTTAAGTTCTCGCAACAAAGCGATTACCTAGACTAGATCTTCAAATACTCTGTATTACCCATTTAAATATTTTTCTTCCTATTTCAGAGAGGTTTAAAAATATCACTTTTATGTTATCTGATCCTCACAAAAAGATTGAATATACAGATAATTAATAAGTACTCAAAGGTAAATTTTAATCTGATCTTAGCATTGGACGACCAGCTAAATGGTAAAGGTGACATTATTGTATAAAAGGAGAGGGAAATGTTGAAGGAATATATTTCAGGTACAAGATCTGAAAGATATAAAACTTTGACGCAAAAGATGATACTACTATTTTTTATACAGATCTAATGTTTCTGTTTTTACAGAAAAATGTGCTGGTTTTTAAAAATAGCAGGTTTTTTTAAAATAAAGTAAACTATAAAACATTCTTTAATCTCGAAAGTTGAAACACAAGTCATTAAGTACTGAAAACCCATCGTCCAAAAATATCGAAAAGAATGAATGAGGAATAAAAAACACAGAAAATCGTAATTAAAAAGTATGAAGCAGGTTTAAAGTATGAAGAGCTATTGTTGTGGTATTTTTTGCTTGTTATTGCTTACCTAAGTACTTTTACAAGAAATAATGCAATATTTCTGGATTGATTTGAAACACTAGACGGTATTACGCGGGTGAACCGCCGCATTGATTAAATTATGGATAAAAATTCAAAACAAGCTGAAAGAGCCGCACTCAGGTATTTAATAAAGATGCCAATAGATTGTGAAAAGATGAATAAATTCAAAATACGTTAAGTATTTCCTCGTCTTACTTTAAGGTTTTAGGTGCAATTTCATGACCATGGTCAAGGTGAAAGGGGATACATAACATTTTTGTATGGAGCCTGGCATACCTACTGTGAATGGCGACCCTTATTTATTAACACTGTGCTGGCAGCAGCCTGGGAGTAAAAAAATTGCCGAAATAACTTTAAAGCGTAAACCTCCCATGAAAGAGAAAATTTTCTCCAAGGAACATTAACCGAATTATAAAAACAAAATGGCGCTCCCACACGGTGTCATGACATGTCAGCGGCTCGACGCATTATGTGTATGGAGAGCCAATTTTGTTTTCATATTTTGATTTTGACAAATTTTCCTAAGGGAAAGTTGTTTAGTTTCATGGGTAGGTTTACACCCTAAAGTTTGGTCAGCAATTTTTTTTTCCCCCGGTATTGCTGAAAATAGACTAAATTACAAAAATATTATAAAGTTCAACATTTTGCAACAAATAGTACAGTTAATCTACTCAGTGTAATGCAAAAATCCTAGAATATTTTACAATAAAGATTAATGATGCTGCAAAATAAATGCTACTGTTATAAATTGTGAACAAAGTGAATTGACGCTGTTGGTTATATTCCATATTTTACCTCAATTTATCTTTATAAAATGTTCTAAAAGAAGCAATCAAAGTGATGTAGTGGAGCTGGGCTATCACAGTACAATTTATAGGGAAACTAGCTTTTTCTCACGACTCGCACGAAAGGATGTTATTTTATGTAGTAAATTTATATTTAAAAAAATATAAAAATTACAAATGTAAATATCACTCTCAGTAATTTTATCATTTGCGATGCCTGAATAGACAAATAGTTCGGAATAATATTAGACAGAGTTAGACTAATATTAATTTATTTGTTACAAAGGCAAAATTTAACGTCAAATGGCTACGTCGTAGCAAATGCCTACGTAAAATGCTACGGAGACTGACTATAACCCCATAACTATAACGAATTTTCCACAAATACTCTTCAACGTTTGCTTATAATATTTGTTTGACATATCGTAATGTATAATGGGCCTAGATTCCGTAAGAGCCGTAATAAATGACAAACATTGTTTAAAGTGCAATTTTCATTGCACTAAATAGTGCAACGCAGCAGTTCTTCATTTTCGTGTTATGAATAAAGTAGCCTAATATTTCATGAACTGCTGAAACCACAATTTCATCTCTGTATAAAATTCTCTAATCACATGCATACCTACTCCTTCCCTGATATCCTACCTTGAGTAGGTCCCACGAGTACTGAATTAAACATACATATCGGTACGCTTTCTTTGTGCCTTAAAATTTGCAACTTTATTGAATTTTTACACTAATCTCATACATCATTTAAATTGAAAATATATGTTGTAGGTGTACCTACTCGTATCGTAACTGACAAACCTGAATAATTTTGTTTTATTATTTAGCTTTTTATAATTTATCTTTATATTTTTAACTCAGAACTTTGAATATCTGTTAAAAAACAGACCACTGATAAATAGAAAATCACTTTAAGTACTTATAAATGGATCAAATTAGAACATAAAGTAGCTACCTGCCAGCTGTCAAATAATATTTGGCAAATATTGAATCCACCATGGTAAAAGTACTGTGATGCATAACAATGTTTAAAAGAATATTTCCTTCAGTGGTTCCAAATCGAATCTAAAATAAAGCAGTTTAACCTATTATTGGTACACAGTAAAATAAATGGCTGTTTGGTAGATGTACCTACCTACCTATATCAATATCAAATAGATATTTATTTGTTTTTCTTCGGCAAAACACATTACTTTATTAGTCCTGCCGTTTATAATACAATATCATAGAGGTCATTATAACCGATTCATACAAAGGATTCCTATCTCACTGGTTGACTCTTATAAACTCTGTTTGTTCCGATCAGCTATGCTAAGCTGGCTCAGTCAAGTCAGGTTGCGGACTAGTCGGGCTCTAATAAAATTAGCGCAGGCAAGTTCATGGCTTGCAGCTTCCAGCTTTAACCTAATACAGCTGCAGCTTAGAACCAAGGTTAATCTAATCCAGTAACTGTCTCAAATACTTACCAATTGGATTTTAGCATACTCTATTAAACTATTAAAGCTTGCTCCATACGTTAACATTCAAGGGTAAATATGGATAAGGTTAGGTACAAGGCTTTCAAAATCACATAAATTTAAAGTTACACATTTCTAAATGATATCATTTTCACAAGCTTTCAAATTCATTTTCACAAGCTTTCAATTCAAATAAAATGTACGTACGTATTTAGAAATATAGGTAGGTACTAGGTAGGTATATAGTTAGAATTTATAGTTAAGGTGACCAAGCGATACAAAAGGATGAAAACGAAGTTTGCAACCTTTTTATGGTATTCTATCGAAAACATAAAGAAATCTTACATGATTTTATGTTTGTTCAATACCTACTTATAACTTTTATCCTATTTTCAAATAATTTCATAGGAACTAAAGTAAAAAGTTTTTCATGTAATATGCAGGAAGGGAAGTAAACTAATTCTGATGCACTCTAAAGTTGGTGGCCCGATAGGAGCCGATAGTCTGCATACCAATCAAAATATCTATTGCTGAGCTTAACTTTTTATAGTTATATGTAACCCACTGTCAAAGATACACGTGTTTTCCAAAAAAACATACTCTTTATTTCTAAAAAAATTCTTTCCATTTGTATCAATTTATAGAAATATCTTTCCTTTAATTTATTTAGGAGGTTTATTTTTAGGAGAGGAATTTATTTATTAGAATTTATTTATTAGGAGAGGCATATGCCCAACAGTGGGCAAAACCATGCTGATGAAGAAGAAGAAGAATTTATTTAAGTATCCTAGTATTCAAAACGTTCAAAAATACCTATTGTCATTCTAATAAAAAAAATATTGTATGTACTATTAGGTACGTACCTACGATGTCGTGTTTATCGTCATCGTCATAAAAATATGAAATACTTTCTTCTGTAGGTACTTATTCGACACGTGTATTCAATTATTTTATTACTCCATTAAGCGCAAGTTCAAACATATTTTCTTCACATTAGCCAGATTCATTTCATTCGTAAGCAAGTCATTTTCTCCGCGGGTAGTCCTACCCGGCTCCATAGTGCGTCAATTCTCCCCCATTCACCCCACTTAGGGACCCACTGGTCTGGTGATTTTACTTCTTTTCAATACAAACATATTTGTAATCAAGTACATTGCATATATGAATTGGAAATTGATTTCAAATTGATTGATTGAATTTGCGATTGACGTCACTAGATGTGCGTTTCCATTAGAGACCACATTAGGTTACATTATGTAAAATTTTGCTTGTTTAGAAAAGTGATTGCAGATAGAACTAGGGTAGGGCAAGACGAGGTACTTATAGGGTTAAAAAAAAACAATTATTTCTTCAAGAAGATGGCTTTTTTAAGCTTCAACTGATTTTAAATGGTAAAGAGAAAAACTGACTATTTGTTAATAAAAATTCTTACTCTGTGCGATTGAAAATAATCTATTTTTTTTTTAAGAAGGAATCCCCGTCTTACTCTATTCTTACTCTATTTACGTATTAAAAAAAGCTTTATTTTTAATGGAAATGAAATATTTTATTTAAACTTAAACTATCATATCACCTTTTAATATGTTTACTATCATAGAAATTTGATTCCAGTCTGTAAAGTTAACATCTATCAAAGTCGATTTTATTCGGGAACTTATTAATTACCAGTCAAACTTTCCGAAACAAATAATATTCAATCAGTTATCTTTTGACGATGTTTAAAAGCAAAATCATACTCCTGTAAAGTTTAAGAAGATTTTTACAAAGTCTTTAAACTATATAAATCACAGATAAAATGATTTAATTGCTTGAAAATTCATCGTTTTAAACCTTGATAGTTCTGCAAATATTTTGAAACATTATTAGGTGGATTGTTTGTTGCTCCTCTCCTCTCGTGTTGGCGCTGCTTGAATCATGTAACAAGATGCCATAGGATTTACTATTAATGTATGATCAGACAGTAGATGTGACACAAACAAGGTCGACTACGGAGCATAAAGGGTGAACTTAATTTAATTTTCACATACTGACGGAAGGACGACGGAATACCTACAGCAAGCCGTGAACTCCCAAAACCCTACCCCTAAGAGCTAGTCGATCCTTTGCGAAGACCACCATTCCTTATGCTGGATTTACCACTTCTTATATCCGGGACGAAGTGTAGAGATAAGGTTACATCCTATGCCACCCTAAATTATGTCGCGCTTTGGATACAGATTTTGCTTAGGTGTACGCCGCCGTGTTATACTTACTAAAGTTTTCAACTCGAATATAAAAACGTACATGATAGTCCCTTACGCCGTCACTCACTCACTGCGTACAACAGTTATTTTATTACATTGTGATTGAATGTTCCTGAGTAACCTTTACTTATATAGGCTTATAAGTTTAGATAGATTATAAGTAAATAACATGTCATCAAAAGGATTTCTACTTGAGTGCTTTTCTTTATGATCTCATGTGTGATATTATATTTAAAGAACTCAGAAGTAGGATGAAAGCACATTAATTCCTTTTTAACTGCCGCTTTTAATGCCGTTTAGATTTATGCTGTATCTATCTACCTAACCATTACCCGAATGACATAGGTTCGCTACAACATTATTATTCTGTTAAATTGTTCCCTGCTAATTAGGATAATTCAGACTGAATCATTTGTTTGTCTGGTAAGTTATATTCTGTGCTTCGAAGGGCACGTTGAGCGAGTTTAATGGTCGTTTGGCGATCTAACAAAAATCACGCACGATTATTTTACAACTTTACAACTTTAATAAAATTAGGTTTATCTGCTATTTTTTTTTCATAACATTTTTTTTTCTTTCAATAAAAATAGGAACGATCGAAACTATTAATCGAGTATGTGGTTTCTACACAACGAAATAATTGATCGATTCAAAATCGATTAGGTAGATAGATCATTTTTATCGACAAACGTACTGCACTGCACTAGTGAATAGTAATGTTTGAGTTGGCAGCATTGAAAATAAAATGTCAAACAAGCGTAGTGAAACAACGGCCCGGCCCGGTTTTATTTGCTAATTTTGCTTAATTTTGAATTAATTAATCGAGCAGGGTGGTATTCTTTTGCGAAAACTGTGAAGCCTTTTTAAATGTAAGATGACCGAGGATATATTACCGGACAGTGCAAACACTCAGACACAAACACAGAACTCGCAAGTGGAATGGAGTCAAAACAATACTCCGGCGGTGATACCCACAATTTGGGGACGCCTTTACTCCACCAAAGTTTCTATGAAAGGCGCCAATTGTTGGAAGAAGACTGACCAGTACAATCCTGAGTATTATGGTAAGGTTTCCATAAATTTTACGTTTTCTGTTCTCTTCACTAAGCTGCGCATTGTGCAGCGATTTTTCATAGAAAGTAAAAGACAAATACCTTCAAACTTCTTGTCTTCATAATTTGAATCACAGAACGATATATACTCATTTGAATATCCCTGACATCGGATATATCTCTAGAATAGGTGATAATTTAACCTAAAGCCTTGTATTTTCTAAAGCATTTGTTGAAGTTCGCCTGCAAATTATAAATATCAATGCCATGAAATAATATTCTTCAGTGTGTAAAGTCACTTATGAATTTCTAACCAATTTCAGACCTGATCCAGCCAGAATTTACCCTAGGGCGGGCTCTAAATTGCACATTTGTAATGAAAAAAGAAGTAATCAAAGAAGACATCATCAGAAATGTTAGCAAACAGCATTTCAAAATGCAAAGAGATTTGTCGTGAGTATTATTATTTAATACTAACAGTAGATGAATAGGTAGACTTGATAATGGTAAAGTAACTCCAGTTTATAACAGCCTCTCCAAACTCTATTGTTAAAGTTTTCAAGCAACTTATGGAAGTTGCTAGGAATAAAACTTAAATCTTTGCATACCTTGGCCAAAGATTGATTCTTGATCCTCCTTAATATGGTCCACAATCCCATCATCTATAGGTACTAACATTTGACTAAAAGGTCACAGCAAATCTGGTAATCTAAAATGATGTCCAAAGTGGTCTACTCAGATTTCAATTTTATCAACCCCTTTCAGTTTAACTTTAATTTTAAATAGTTTTCTTATGTAAAATCAAACTTCCAGTGAAGCTCTGAGCCCAGCCATCATCACAGATCTGTCCTACAATGGCACATTTGTCAACGGAGAGAAGATTGGCAAAGGAAACAGCAGAGTTCTTGATGATAATGATGAGATTGCAGTCACACACCCCGCCATGAAAAGTATTTTTAATTTTTATTTTATTTTTAATTATGTATTTCTACTGAAACTTGTCATGAAACAGATAAGACCTTCAGCAATGACAAATACAATGCTGATGATAAGGTAAATTTATAATCCCTTGCTTGATTACTAATTGTAAACATCTTAATTAAATCACAGGTTTTCACTACATGTTGTTTTGTTGCAGTTTTCATTTTCAAAGATCTACTGAAAAATGAACAGGACCAAGTCCCAGCTCAGATCTCCAAAAAGTATTACATTTCAAGAACACTTGGACAAGGGGCTTGTGGGATTGTCAAGCTAGTTTATGACAAGGTAAAATTTTTAGGATAATGGTGAAAATAGCCAACAGCACATAAGCCTGCCTTGTTGTGTTTAGCCAGCCATGGACATAATTTTTTTTATTTTCTGTGCATGCAAACAATACATACAAAACTTGTAAATTTTAAAAGTAGCAAATTAAAAGTTACGGTTATGACCTATGATTTGTATGTTTATTGTTTCATCATAAAATTTCATTTACAGACAAAGTGCACAAAGCATGCAATGAAAATAATAAAGAAAAGCAGGCTTACAAATGGACAAGTTAACAGTTTGAATAACCCTGAGAAAATCTTGAATGAAATCGCCATAATGAAAGCACTGCAGCACGTAAATATTTCATTTATTTACTTTCTCACATATTTATCACTAGCCCCAATAAATACACAACCATATTTTTTACTTCTACTTTTTTATTTATTTGAACACAGTGTTGTATTCTAAGCAATATTGGCTTTGCAGTTATTCTAAAAGGCTGTAAATTATCCGATAGACCTTTACACCAATTTTTGTATTCTGACCATTGCCCGATCGACTATAAATCTGTCACTGGAACAATTCAAACTTTAATGAAGTTTTTTGCACTCACAGTGCTATTTTATTTCACTCCTACCTAAATTGTCTACAAAGTTTGTTTGATTGCAGCCTTGCATAATCGCGACAGAAGAGGTGTTCGACTCTCGAGAGGCGGTGTACATCGTGCTCGAGCTGATGCAGGGCGGGGAGCTGTTCGACCGCATCACGAAGCACGGGCGGCTGACGGAGCGGCTGACACGCTTCCTGTTCCGGCAGATAGTACTGGCTGTGAAATATCTACACGCCCAGGGCATCACTCATAGAGATCTGAAAGTAAGTTTATTTTAAAATTACTGTTTGTGGAGACTTTAATTTTCTGCTTTTGTGCAAATAGTAAAATACTCCCCTAAATCTTTTTCAGATAGTCTTTATTTAATTATTTATGAAAGTTGTACAAAGAGCGTACAATATACAAAGAGCAGGCCTATATAGAGCCTCGCGCCATTATCTACCTACATGATACTAGTAAATTATCAACAGGAACTGACTAACTTAAAAATTTATTTATCTGCGCAAGTAGGTACTTGGTTTATGTAGATATGATTATATATACATCTTTTTAACTAGCCCGAAAACGTGCTACTGGAGAGCAAGGAGGAGGATTCCCTGGTGAAGATCACGGACTTCGGCCTTAGCAAGTTCGTGGGCGAGCACACCTTCATGAAGACCATGTGTGGCACGCCGCTCTACCTCGCGCCTGAAGTGCTACGGGCCAATGGACAGCGCTGCTACGGGCCGGAAGTCGACGTGTGGAGCCTAGGAGTCATCTTCTTTATATGGTAAGAAAAGAAGTCATGTCTGGAACATTTCTTTCCGCAGAAAAAAGGGACGATTCTAGTGAATAAACAGCACCCGTGTTCCCTGCCTTGTATTATGCCATTTAATTTAACTAATAGAGGTTGCTTAGTAAACTTTCACCTCAAATTCAAATGACCACCTCGATCAGACTTTGTAAAATTTCCCGAAAAAAATTCTTTGTGGAAGTCGTTCAGTTTCGTTGACTGAGCAACCCCTATCAGTTTGCAGAAAGCTGCCTCTTACAACCCGTATTTTCCTGTTTGTTCCAGTCTGGTGGGCTACCTGCCATTCTCCCAAGACTACAAGGAGCTGTCCCTTCACGAGCAGATCATGTGCGGGCGCTACCGGTTCTCGGCGGCGCACTGGCGCGGCGTCAGTCTGCAGGCTAAACTACTCATGAAGAGAATGCTGACTGTCAACGTGGCGAGGAGGATCACGCTGGACCAGATACTCGAACATGCTTGGATGCAGGTGAGTTGGTTAACGGAATCTGTGTGTAGCTGTCAAACGTTAAGTTTAGATTTTAAAATTTAGAGGCAGGCCTGGCACACTGCGCTACGCAGGTAAAACTTCACAAATATAATTCCTTTATAATATAGGTCACACTTTTGCTGAATCTTTTAAAATTCTCAAAAAAGTATTTGAATACCCGCAGACTCGTTTCTAGAACGTATTTTAAGACGAGAGGCATGCTTTATCATAACATCATGATTATGATGAATTGATGATATATTTAGTTTTGATTTCCTTTCCAGGACATCGAAGTGATCCAGCGGGTCGACATGCTCTTAGCAGCCTCAGCCAATACCTTTGCAGTGAAGAACTTCAGCCAACTGACTGTCTCCTCCACCTCCGATCAGGAGAACAAATCAGCTAACACCCACACGGAGCACCTGACGGTCCTGCGAGTGGTGGCTAAGAGACAGCTCAGTGACAGCTTCAGTTCCGCCGAGCCCATCGCTAAGAGGTTGAGGGTCGGCTCCATACCGGATAGGGAGAATGACACCAGCTCTGCTACCAGTATGACATACTCTTCGGAATTATGTGAGAACGACATTTTTTAATTTATGGGGAATTTTGTTACTAGTGACCAATGCTATAATATTAATAATCGATAAATTTGTATTAAAGCGTAACAAATTGAAATCACGTTTTTAGTACTCGGCGTAGTATGGTATCGTGGTATGATGTTGGTCACTAGTAAAATGTTACCCCTGTTATGTTTGATTTTTCCATTAATTGACACTGATTTTCGGCGATACCTTATGCCTGAACATGGTAAAACAAAATAAGTGAAATATTGACATAATCAGCTGATTATGATGTTATGATAAAGCATGCCTCTCGTCTTAAAATACGTTCTAGAAACGAGTCTGCGGGTATTCAAATACTTTTTTGAGAATTTTAAAAGATTCAGCAAAAGTGTGACCTATATTATAAAGGAATTATATTTGTGAAGTTTTACCTGCGTAGCGCAGTGTGCCAGGCCTGCCTCTAAATTTTAAAATCTAAACTTAACGTTTGACAGCTACCCAATATGATTTGGTCCGCCTTAGTAGCAGTAGTTTTCTATTTTAAGACAGCATGGTAATTCTCATGTGATATACTGGCGATATTCAGATAATTACCATAGCTTTTTAAAAGTATTTCTATTTTTATTGACTAGTGATTAAACCATTGTTTTTAGTGATTATTAATTATTGCTATTTTTTATAATCTCAATATGTATGAGATCTCTAATTTGATTGTTATTCATTTTAATCAAAATGTTACCTTGATAGTGTAAGTATTGAATTTTGAAAACTCATTTGTTGATTTTTGTGTGTGTTGTTAATAACCATTAAAAATACAGAAAAAACTTTTAATGAAACTAAGTCTTTACAGTCAATCAATTCCAAAAATCCGTAACTTGAATGTGATTTTACCAGTTAAAATATTTTTAGTTCTTCAAGTACTTCCTAAGATGTGTTGAGATAGTGTTTAGGCAACTACGCAATATGCGAAAGTGATATTTGTGTTCTTAAGGATAGTTCTAAGTACAAATTAATGTAACTAGAGGATATAAGGACGGAGATTCGGGTTTTAGAATGCTATTTCTAAAATTACTTCCTATTTAATATAAGAGATTAATTTGACAGTACAGGTGAATTAACCGAGCGATTCTAATTCTCGGTTTGAAGGAAGTTTCTGTCGCAATTCCCACCGATTTAAACGCATACCATCATGTTAAGCTTGGTATAAATTATCTTATTATAACGTTTCCTATTTTGTTAAATAGATACATCCATTATTGTTTTTCAAGGTTTATAATTTCAAATAAAACGAAAGTTTTAAAAATAAATTATCGTATTTTATTTTTTTGACATTCGTTAATTACACAATATTTACACAAATATGTTTATAAGAAATAATTCTAAACAAACATTAAATTAAATTCAGTCTTTAAATATATCGGTATCTTTATATTTTAACGAAGAAATACATTATGATTGTAAACTAGCATTAAATTGCATAAAATTGACATCCCACAACAGAAAGTGCATATTATGTACTCACGGAACGTATTGCAAACAAAAGACAAGATCTATAAAATGTAACCAAAAACATTATTAAAAGTTGCATTTCTAAGCCCCATGATAAATATCGAAGATAATTATTTGAAAAAAATAAAATTTAGCCCAAAAAAATGCTTATGTTTTGAAAGTCACGTCAGCTGCAGAGTTAACAAATGCATCTCATTATCTGGCTAGAGTTCGATAGGATCCGCTTATATTACAGGCACATTTTCTTATCTAATTATTAAGTAGGTAACAGCAAGACCGCGATGCCTTATTCTACCTTAAAGGCTAAACACAATCTGTAATACTCTCACTTCTCTATCGCATATCGTGAGGGTTCAGTCTCGGCCACGTGACGTCACAGTCACCTTAGGATCGCCGCTACAACTACGCATAACGTTAATACAGATTCGGATGCCGAACGCTGGAAATAAATAACGTATCGCAGTTGTATTGAATTGGCCTATGTTTTGTATTAGCTGTGTGTGTCACAGCTGGTAATGTATCCTCCTACGTGTTTATGCTACTGTATATTATCTGCTTGTGTGTTGTCTGTCCGCTCGGCGTCGTCGGTGGCGGCGCTGGCGCTGCTGTGAGTGATCTCCGCGTGAGCCGCGTCCGCTTCTGGAAGACAATACAATGTTTTATTATATCAAATTGCTAAAAAGTCGTGAGCAAAAACTAATCTCGTTTTTAACGGCACTAGTACCATTAATGGTACAACTCAATCTGACACCACGGGGAAATATTCGGACTAAAATGCGATTGTTGAGCAGCTCGTATGAAGATTTCTAAAGTCCATGATTAATTCGTAGTCTTTTTAAAATAATAATCATAGAATGAATGTGAAATATAAATGTGTTTTTTTTTAAAGGAAATCAGATATCAAGTTAGACTTAGATAACCATATTTTATACAAATTACAAGAACGACCCCGTTTTTCATTAAGTATCAACAGGAAATACAGGAATAAACACAAAAAGGACGCAACATGCGTTTGTGAGACAGTGCTTCCCATTAGTGACTTCACCACACGTGCAAGTTAGATAACATAAAAATAATAAAATAAATATAATAGCAAAAAATAAATAAAATATATTAAACAGCTACAATACAAACTGAAAAGGAAGTAATGCAAAATCTTCAAGGTGCAGTTTTGTTCTTCAATCTAATGAACTTATTTATCTACACCTCCATTATTGTCAGCAGTATTTCCTAACAGGTTGTATTGCTATTTTACATAAGAATTTATAAGAGCTGTTAGATGAGTAAAGCCCGTGCACAGAAACAAATGAGCGAGGCCACTCACCTAACAAACTAAACAACTTTCGAAGCAACTGAAACAATGTGAAAACAAATCTAAACTACTTTGAAACATAGAAAAACTAAAACGAACACAAGAACTGAGTATTACACTTGTTAGAATAATTATCATATCTCAAATCTACGAAATGTTATGAAAGACAAAATAATGGTAACAATTAAAAGTAAAGAGACTGCATTTTACAATTAAATAGCTATTTATGTAACTGTTGCATAATGAGGGATATTTAACACGAGTGTGGTTTATGAAACGAGCGCAGCGAGTTTCATAAAAGTATACACGAGTGTTAAATACTAATTATGTACAGTTTCATACAATAGTTTATCTACACTCATACAACAAATTTAAATTAAAGAAAAAATAAAGTAATCATTATTTCTTCTTTTCTAGTTTGCTCAAATAGCAAGCATCTGCGTAAAAATAAAAAAAAAAAAAACTTCATTTTGTTACAGCTTTGCGATAACGAAATGAAATTTGTATGGTTCCTTAGTCACGGCTGCATCGAAAGGTATATCATTTGCTTAGCGTTTCTGATAAGTAAATGAAGGATTAACGACATGAGTGTAGATAAAATACCATAATTACACGATATTGATTAATGAATAGGTATCTCATATCGCGAGCGAAAGGTACCATAACATCGAATGAGGTAAATCATTCATCTCGCGAGCGTAGTGAGCGCAACAAGATTTTACATATAGAAAGTAGATGTACGCCCATGATTGAAATCATTAACAAAAACTTTTAAAAATGCAGCCTCCAAATTCGAAATTATTATATCCACAGTCAAATCAACTCCCTACGTTATCAACATACATAAAAGTATAGTTAATTAGTAAATCTCACCCGCGATAGCCCTGTCGACCTTGTTCTTGTCCCGCACCACATACATGGCGGTGAGGAAGAAGAAGGCGGCGCCGAGCACCTCCACGAAGATGGTGGCGAACAGCGCGTACTGCAGCGACCGGAACTGCACCGCCTTCGTCGGGGCCACCGACGTGTCGTTGGATAAGGATTTTTTCAGGCTTTCTGATATCTGGAAATAAAAATCACATTGATGCAAAATGTCCACCAAAAAACTAATTGTAATTAATCATAATGACTAACGTTTTACGATTATTTAAAAGAATAAATTCAACAGCAAGTAGTACCCTCCAGTAACGTTGAATTTTGTACGTAAAAGTGCACTGTACTGTAAGTACAAATACAGGGAATTATAAATATTATTGAATAAAATTGTAAGAACAATGAACTTTTAAAATAATACAAAATTAAGATCCGTACAAAAATATACATACATACATCACGCCTTTATCCCTAATGGGGTAGGCACAGCGTAAACGACCTAAACAAAGGTCGTTCCGCAACGTCTAACAAGTTTGAGGGGTATTACAGATTGTTCTGTATATTGCTATAAGTAGTGACACTGAAACCCTCGAGTCCCTTAGCTGGTTTTTACAGCATGCCCGGAAGGAGATGCAGCTGGCACATTCTATGTTTTTCTATCATTCCCAGTCCAGCATGGAAGTAAAATATACCCCACCTATACTAGTTCTCCCTTTTTGAATCCCTTAATATTTTATTTTATTAATTAAATAAAGTATTTTGCTTACCAGACCAACCAAATAGGGACTACCAGCGTCACCAAGCATGTGTGATATCAAAATCTGGAATGCTTCCGCAGTAGATCGTCGCGGAGGAATACATACGTACTGGAATAATAAAAAAACAATTAGTTACCTATGTTCAAAAAACACTTTAATAGGTTCGCCGAATGATCAAATCACAGTAATCTAAGATTTACACGTAAAATTGAACCCTATTACAAAGCACTTAGCATAATGATTTATTTATCACTCAGCGGACCTATAGTACATTTTTCTAAAAATAGGTACAGCACAACCACCACACTACGATTTTACTAACAAAAATTATCAGTGCAGTTGGCGATCTTTATTTGATACTGATAAAAATTGGCGTCATTTCTTTGCTTTCCGCTTATCAGTTTCGGTCGTCTAAAAAATGCATACATTTTGATTTTAAATTTCGCGCCAAGACATTCCAAGACTGCACTTGCGCCATCTGTTTTCTCATTGAACAATTACTTAGGCTTTAGGTTCTTACGCATCTAGCACACTACGTACTTAAGACATTCACCGATAGATGTCGCTAATTTGCAAAATAAACGAAAACAGTCCACTCAGCTCAAATATTTGGTTCTAAAAATATTCCAATGAGACTGAATATATTCCAACGAGAATGAAGAAAATTTATTATTATTAACGTCCCAAATAGCGGTGAATAATGAGCTAACGAGTGACTGATTCATTTAAAGCGTGCTCTTTGAAGCTGAACAATAAATAAAACTAAAAACATGCTCCTACCACCAACCCAGTCATGCAACTACACGTAATTTACACAAGGTTAGGTTAATTTTTGCAATATAGTTTCAAAAACGGAAAAAACTCGCTTTTTCGTAAATGTATTTAAAAGGTAAATTAAAAGAATACAAATATTTATTTAGCAAATATATCAACTGAAGTACTTACCAACCTTGTATAATGTCAAAATAAATTAAAATAGTAACAAACAACCACAAACAGCTACATACAAAAAAATTCCACGATCACTTCCAAGCGCCTTCGACATCGAACCGCCGGATTCGATGTAGAAAACGTCTCGTCAGCGATCCCGCGCAACTCGTCTTACCAGCGTGAGGTCGGCCACTATCGACCAGTTGAGATTCAAAGCGATCTGGCCGAAGAAGATCAAAGCGAACGGCCACAGCCACGTGACGTCGCACATGAATATGGCGAGCGTGAGGCACGGCGCGGAGATCAGCAGCCCCACGCCGCAGATCAACGGGTGCGCTCTTGGGAACTTCTTGATGAGTATGGAGCCCAGCATGGCGCCCATCGGCACGCCCAGCACGCCCGCCGACATCGCGATCACGCCGAACACGAGCGACACCCTTCGTGCAATCATACCAACGTCAGCACATGCGAGTATGTGGTACATAATGGCGGGGGCAAGAGATTTTACATCGCCACCGCCGGCAAACAAACACCAGACACACAGTCGCAATAAAGGTATGTCAAATGGTCGAGTCGAGCCACATGCAAAGATAAAGATGATTGTACCGATTTTTCAACAACCTATTTTCTCTGTGCTTTTGGATCAGATATTGTTACCTCTTTTCGAGGGTGCAATCAGTCAACTAAGGGATAAATCAGGGAATGGCTAGTATAAATATTTGTGAATCTTGTACTGCACTCGCTAATCGTGATATGTGAAACGTTCATGATGTAAAATAGCCCGATTTACATATAATATCCCAATCTGTGGTATTGCAACCTTTGTGTATGGCCTAAGATGACTTTGCTTAACATTTATTGCGATTGTGTGCTGCACAGTGTGATATACTGCTGGTAATTTTAATGCGGCGTACAAATTAGAGCAATGAACAACAATGCACCATTCATTACTCTCCTTCAGAGGTCTCATTTAAATAAACAATAGAAAATATAAATGACAGTGAATGAGTTTGTTAAAAATGATGTCCTTGCAGTGCAGTGTCAATGTAAAATCTTCACAATGTGATACACAATATGATTCATCGATCATGCCTTTGTCTGCGATAAATATAGGTATTAGTCTGATGGGTAAAATATGATCGAAGCACGTATCGGTGTTGCAATACGAAAGCGACATACAAGTGGCAGCGAGATGAGATGTTAGTCCGCGTTCAGATCTCATTGGAATATTGTAAGAGCCGGTGGACGGTTTCCGCTAGGGATTAGCAGAAATCGCTCACCAGGATAATATCGGCCACGATGGACCACGTCAGGTTAAGTGTAGTCATCCCGAAGAATATGAGGGTATAAGTGAGGGCGGCGTGCGCGGAGACGGCGATCAGTGCGAAGTATATCAGTGGCGCCGACAGCAGCAGCGCGCCCGCGCAGATGAGCGGGTCGCAGTCGGGGTGCGCGGGGCGCAGGCGCGTGGCCAGCCACGAGCCCAGCGGCACGCCCAGCGAGCCCGCGGACATACAGATCAGACCGAACTTGTACGACACACTGCCGCACCAACATACATGTTATTGATAGTCGAACGCCGCCGTGATGATGATATAAAAGGCGGTTTTTTTGGATTCTTACTGACTAGGTTAGTGTGTTTGATGTTTTTGCTAGGGTTGTACCTCATTCGTTTTTAAGGGACAATTCCCGTCAAAATAAAACAACGATTTTGTACGGCAAAAATTATCTCTTAAAAACGAATATGTGCTGTGACCCACTACTGGACAAAGACCTCTCTCTGTTCTTTCTATTTCTCTCGATCTAGTACCAGTTCTCGCCATTTATAAGTGTATTTTGTTTTATTTGGCCCTTGCATTTTCTTTTCTATTTATGTAAAACTTCATAGCAAATAAGGAGTATATTTTATTTGTAACTCTAGCTAGATGGACTTAGATCTATAGGTATAATAAAATGTGTCCGTCTGAACTAGTGTCACCTTCATGAATGCTTGTTAGGCAATCACTGAGTTAACAAGCTCTATTCCGTAGATAATTAATGCAATTTAGTGATCTATTTACAAAGGTCGAAGATAAATGCATTGTATTTTATGTGAAAATCCTTGGAATCAGTAAATTAAAGTTTTTGTAAAAATATACAAAAAGTAATATTGAGAAGGGAGAATCTTCCGATATGGAGAACTAAATTATATTTTTGTTCCGGACAAATTAGAAAAAATATCAGAATACAACTAATCTAAGACTGGGGCAAATCATATGGAAAACCCAATATTTGTTTTTAGTCTCATTCTATAAATGCAGAAATACAAACGGAGTGCAAGGCGAGTCATGGTTATTTGGTTTCAGTGACTCAAAGTCAAAATTAGTTTATCCGCTAACAAGAGGGGAATGGAGTCAAATCAGAAGATATTTTTAGCATGTTTTACCTTTGGACAATTTAAGACGACTGTTGATATGATAGAAATCACTTTTTATAAGTAGTTACAAGAACTTTTTGAATTCTGATGATATTAAGAACTCTAAAAATAATGTGAAGGAGTAATATACACTTAAAAAGTGTTTGTAATTAAATTATTTATTATATTATTAATTAATTAAAGTGTTTGTGTTGTGTTGTTGTTAGGTACATCTTATAGCTAAATGAGAGCTTCTTCTGGGGGTTTTTTCGTTTTGCTGGCATACATACATACATAAACGTCTATGCCTTTACTTGGGGCTAGGCAGTGTTATAGAAAGCAGGCTTTAAGTCAAGTAAGATGCAGATTGGCAGCTTGAAAAATTAGAAAACAGCAGAAGTCTGGATACACCTACAAAACATGTTGTATGACTTACCTCTCTAAAGAAATATTAACATCGGGTTGTAACGATAGTCCGAGGAATATGAACTGCGGTCCCCACCAGGCGAGTGCCCCCGTCACGAACGCCACGCAGGTGAACGCCATCGTCGTCAGCATGAACGACGGACTGGAATATAACAGGGACGTTTTTTACATAACTTTATACAATACTTTTACAAATATAATAGTCCTCACAACCGAATTTCGAATCTTCCAGAGATCAGCCATCTGCGCGGGACTTTTAGTGTCCAAGTGTTTGCACAACGCACGAGTGCACTCTCTATTCCTTCAATCTCTTATTCTGATGGGACAGACTGCAGGCACAACTATTTACATGCCCATTCGTCAGCATGGATCATCTTACTTTTCGGTAAATCAGCCGATCAGCCTGCAATGTCCTAACCAAACTAGAAACAACAATACAAAGTCATTGTCCCCCACCGGGAATCGAACCCGGGATCTCCGGATCTGAGCTCATGGTTCAGAGATATCAAAGACTGCAAATCAGAGCAATATTTTCAGAATTGTTAGTGTATTTGGTTTGATTCATTTGCTAAGTAATAAAATGATGAAGTTCAATGAAAAATTGTTTACAATCTTATATTGCTTACAAACTACATTATACTTAGGTAGTCAAAACAAATTATAGACATTATGATTACGAATGGATGAACTCTTGAACTATGATACCTAATCATAATATTTATTTACAACTTCTAATCTTGTATCCAAGTAATTATTGAGTTCCTTCCTATTATAATTTCAGGTAATAGGTAATGGATTCGAAAGTGGTATAAGCTGTTATAATGTAAATGAGTTTATAAATTTTTAACTCTCTCACCGGGAATCGACCTCGGTATTGCCTCTTCCCTGGCATCAAACAATTATAGAGCATAAAGAGCAACTTACTTGACGACAAGATTCTTAACATCGTCCTTATAAGACGAGGGTTTCATGTGGCTGTCTTCGGCCTGGCCCCGCTCAGGGTCTTGCATGACCCACATGATGAGTGCGACGGCCACGGCCCCCAAGAAGGGGGTCACGCGAAGACCCCACCGCCAGTTGGACGCTGCGGCACCCGTCACTGAACCCACGATGTAGCCAAGACCACTGGAATTGTACATATAGCAGTTAAGAATAGGCTGAAAAGGAAATGGGTTTCTGAAACACGAATCTAGGTTGAAAATTCATTGTGAGTGACAAGTAACAAAATGTTGAGTCTGTTATTTTCAACATTCCACAGAAAATAAGGTCTTTTTTCGAGTAAGTTATATACACCTAAAGTTAACATATTTTTTTTACAAAACTAAACCATGGGGTTGGCTTTAGCACAGTATAATTCAATAGTCTGACGTTCTGGACTCATATATTATACTGTGGCTTTAGTATCCTGCGGCACGAGTTTCGAGTGGCGATTGGTTACGCCTTATAGAAGATGGTCCCCTCTTTCAAACGACACCACTTTTAATTGCCGGAAATAACTAGAAGCAGAGATAGGACGCAGCGTAATAAAAAAAGAACCTTTTACAAAAAAAACCACACACACGTACAGGGAAAAGACCCTAAAATGTCTTAAACGTGAAAAACTATGCTTGTAAATGGCACTTTCGTTTTCGACCCATTAAATATTTAGACCAATACCTTCTCTGTCCATATTGGCAACATTACTAAACAATCAATCTGTAATTATAAAAATGTACCTATTTATGATAAGCTTGAGTGATTATTACAATAAGAACAACATGTCTGTGTTGTTTTCTAAGGTTTAGTCAATATGTTAATTTCTTAATGTTTACAACTGATGCCCCAGAAAATCACGCCACATGATTGTATTAACCTTTGGATAGCAAAGGTGTCGGGTGTCGTTTGTAATTATTTTCATTTATTACTTGATATTAAGTGGTAAATACTATAATATACTTTACTTTGCATAGTATTCAATTTTAATCTTCTGCTACGATTCGTACCCTCTTCTTTTGAAATTCATTTAGAACTCGAAGAAAATTATACACATTGTATTGAAGATGTATTGGCAAAGAAACGATCATTGGATGAACCATTGCATCAGACAACAGAAAACGCACAACAGCGGACTATAAATACATTCTTTGAACCCTTGTTGAACTCTGTCTGCCAAAGAAGTAGAGATAATTAATTAATCTAATTAGATTAGATTAGATGTAGGTACTTAACTTAAAGTACACGTGTTGTGAATACTTTTGCAATCCTTCCAGGAAAATTAAGTTGGGACCCACATAGGAGAGTCAAAAAGGAATCTGAGCAAGTAGGTCTTTACAAGTAGGTACGCGGACTACATTTCGGTTACATGGTCGGCGCGATGATAGAGTACAGTACGACGCCTCGCCGATAACGAGACTACATCATCAGCATAGAATTGAAGCACTCACCTGCCGACAGGAATGGCGAAGTAGAAGACGGCGAGCATCTTGGAGCGCACCTCGCCGATGAAGAGGTCGCTGATGATGGTCGGCGCGATGGTAGAGTACGATGCCTCGCCGATACCAACCATGCCGCGAAAAACCGCGAACCAGGCAAAGTCCTATAAAAATTACAATATTAATGGTAAAGAGAATTGTAGCTACTGATACGAGTAGAGCTTAAAATTGTATGGCTTTTAGAAAAATATTAAAATATTGGACCGCTTTACGTGCGGATACAACAATAGACAACCGATTTAGCCATAAACTTAGAACTACAACATGGCGATGATGTTCCATATTTTAATTGATCCCTTTCCAACATGGAAGTAAACAGTTTAAAAAAGGAAGAGTATAGTTTTAGCAGCCCCAAGCTTTTTAATAACCATTAACTTACTTTAAGGCAGGAGCCAATCATCGTTGTGATGCACCACAACGAGACTCCGAAAACCATGATGTAGCGGCGGGAGTACCGATCTCCGAGATACCCGAAGATTGGTGCAAACACCATGTAGGCGACCACGAAGACGGTCTGTAAAAGACCCGCCATGTCGTCTCCGATTTTCCATTCTTTCTTGACATCGCCTAGGACTCCTGCAACAACAGAGATAGTTTGGTCAGAATTAATAAAGTTTATTAAAGTCACCAGACGTAGGAAGAATACGTACTCAAAATAAAACATGTGGATCAAATTAATGAAATATGCAATAGAGAGCAGCATTACATTGGGTGTAGTGTTTTATTTCCTCAGAATACATCAACGATATTTTGGGCGAAACGAGATAAGTAGGTAATTATAATAACTAAAATATCCAGCTGAATGCTTGAATCATAGTTTTGTTATACCTATTTTAAGGTTTGATGGAGCGTGCAATTTTAGACGATAACGTAATGCATTTAAACGCTTAAGACCGACGCTTAAAGTCTTTGAGAGGCTAATTTAGTTTACATCCGATTATCCATAGAATGATGTACGCCATAATGAATCAAGTTGCCCAAGTGAAGTGGTGGATAATGGTAACGGTACCGCCCACAGTACCAGAGCCATCGGGCTGATGACATCAGAGGTAATTGACACAAACCATCACAAGAGGGAAACGAAATTAAAAAGTCTAAGTTGAAGTGGTCAGAGGCCACGGACAATGCTACACGATAATTGCTTTAAGTTAACTAAAAATTAACTAAAAATAACCGCGGTAAATCATGCAAGGACTACCTCACACGTTTGAATAAAATTAACCTTATTTACTATTTGTCAATGACAAATAAGAACAATCGCACTTGAAATGCTTACGTTAGGCAAATGTTTTACTCAATCGATTGGTAAAAAATACAATACCATTCATATTTTATTCTAGTGATGCAAGCAATCGTCACGCTGTTTCTACTCTACAATATGCCGATGTAATGCTAAATTTTGCGTGGTCTAGACCAGTCTGCGTCCGAATGAGCAGAAATTAACCTTGACGTAGGTGAGTGGCCTTACACGCACAACTCGATCTAAAGCCGGATCTTCAATTAATTCCAACTTAAAAATATATTCCAATTAACGCGTTAAATAACCCTAAAATGTAGTCAGAAGATGGATTATGCGGGGCGATATGAAAAAAAAAAGATACCGCTTTGGCCAAAAAACGCAAAGGTGCGGTTTGCTCTCCATTCGTGAACATTCGATAAGCTGGGTAAACACACCGTGATAGTGATAGGATATTAGCAGTTTTAGAACCACAAACATGTTTCCATCGAGAATCAGGAACTCAAGGTTGGAGCAGCGATGATAGTGCAAACAAAACTAGTTTGAAGACGAGTTGCTGAATGTCCTGGTACAATCTAAACTCTAAATAACCTTGTATGTTTTCTTTGAATAGTTTATTTATTGATTGGATTCACGCTTCATTTCCTAAGTTCAATATGCATTGAATAGAAATGCTTCATTCAATGGCTAAAGAAATCTATTTAAAATTATATCATCAAGACTACAATCACTTTGGTAGTTTCGGGACAAAAATAACGTCGTATAAAATTCATTCCCTGTATCGTTCGGCGTATCATTTTGACACCTTAATAAATCATATCTTTTATAACTCGGCCCCCATTGTTTGCTGCAGTTATTTGTTGAAGCCCCAACTCAGCTTGCCCCGTCTGCGTTTAAGTGGTTTTATGCGTTTTTTACATCGTCTGGGCTTTTTTGAACGGAATCATTGCTTCGATTGAACTGAATACTCCAGTTGTTCCATGTTGATACATGAAAATATTATCTCGAATTTAGTTTTTCTTATTTCCCGAAAAAAATATCAATTCTTGGTAGAATTCTTGTCTTTTATAGCAAAAGAAGTAACGGTATAATGTATGGCTTTACAAAATGATAATTAATCTTGTTAATTACTATGCATACACTGAAGTTGTTTCTAGTTAATTCTTCCCTGACTGACCTGAACAAAAAACCTTGTAAAATCTTTTTATAAAGAACTGCATCATTATAAGAGATAAGGTTTTTCGAGTGATCATTATACAACAACCTTTACGTCAGCTGAAACCATACAAATACAATCGAAAGACTGGTGGCGTGATGCTGATGACGGTCAATTTTATTCAAGCACGACTGTTTGAAGAGCTGTAAATCTGATAAGATAACATTGAATAACAGAGTGGCCCTTACTTGCCAACTCCAACATACATTATCGAGTAATACTAACTACTTAGTTAGGTACGAGTATTTCACATTGATGTAAAACTTATAATGTTGATGTTATCATAAAAAATAAATTATCTAGCACTCTATTGATTTAACAAAACGTAACCAATAATTTGGTCATTGCTAACCGAGATATCAATATTACTCCAAATCCAAATCTAAATGAAATCCAAAGAATCAGTTGTGACTATTTGTGACCAATCTGTGACAAAATGTACCTAGTAGTTTCGTCGCTGCGTAAAATCCTGTCTGTTTGAATAATAATACTATCGTTTCAATTTCCAAACTACTTATCATAATAATCATGAGGAAACACGTGAGCACTCCTATTGTTTTATATTTTATATCTTGATTATTTCGCAATCGCCCGAAGATGATATTTCCTGTAAATAAAGAACGTGGGAAATGGTAAATTTAAAGCCAGTTTTTTACTGTGCATAGCTATTTTAGAAATGGCATTTAAAATAATGATTCATACTCATACAAAAGCTCAAGGTGGATATAGTGAAAGTCCATTCAAGAAAAATAACTATGTTACACTTACTTCAGCTGTTGGAGGCATTGATAAATAACTGACGAGACGGCAGAAAGCTGAAAGTTATTGCCATATATTTATTACTTGAACTTTAGCCTGATGTAAATATGAAGAAACTTTCCTACCCAACTTCTTAAACTGTCGAAGACTTCAAAAACACTTTTCCTCGACGTCAATCATTAAAAGGCCACGACAGTTACCAAAATATCTACCAACATCTTCAAAGACTTTGTAACGTAAGATGCCGCAACTAATTTTAACTTTAACGGTAATAGATAAGAGATGAAAGTGGTGCCAGGCCCTAATCAGGTTTAATACCAGGCCTTTGAAAATGACGAAGTCTATGATGAAATCAGCCTAATTTGAATGGAATTCTGCTAACTCCAAAATTGCACATGAGACAAAAATAACCAAGAAATGACAACACACCTGCTATCATTAGTCATCATTCATCACGTTGTTTATGGAGAGGCTTAGCTTGCGCTTCATCATCAAGATATGATATGGCGACCTTCACGTTTGTAGGCGTAAAGTCGCGTGGCGTGGCGCGACCGGCGTCGACGTCACCACCAGATTGGCAAGGTATACGTGCCGCGTACCGAGGCGGCAGCACTGGTGCCATGACGCGGCGCTCGCGCACGTACAGTTCGACCATCACGCCACGTTTCTCCACCAATCAGGGCCCAGAGCCCTACTCGCGAGGAAACACTGCGGCTACGGCTCCTCTGCAACGCGTGACGGGGGGCCAGACCAGAACTCGCACCGCAGCTTTCGGCAAAATGACGAAATCATGTTTATTTATAGGTTTAAACATATTCTTTTGCCGACCTTCACGTAATGCCCTGGGAGCAAAATTAGTTTGTTGTTATATGCACAGCATTTAATATCACTTTGCAAGATTGCAGTTTAATCGTTGATTTTAATACTGTTTATAAACATTCTTGCAAATAGCTGTGAAATGATTCAAGGAACCGAGCTGTAACAGGTGTTGGAGACAGGCATTACATGGGATTAATTGGGAGTGAGATCTGAAGCGGGAATGAGCAGGAATCTGGTTGGACGCGGGGTTTAGCGACGCGTCAATCAAAAGTGTGTAATGAGATTTTCCCGACAGCAATGTAATCGCTGATGGAAAACGGGATAAAGTCGCCCACGTTTCATTTCCGGCAAATGGGGCTGTGTTCTGTGAATGACGCGTCGCCCGTCGCCCCGGGGGGCTAATAACGATCAGAAACATTGTAAACATTGAAATTGTGCGATAGTTACTTCCCCCATACGAAGGAGCGTCCCCCAAATAGGAAAGAAGAAAATATAACTAAACTATATTTGTCTATAATTTCATTGTTGGTGCACTTCAGCTGCAAAGCCTGCGAGTGAACGAACTGGCATCAGCTGTTTGTTCGTTCAGTCTAGATTTTTTGGAACAAGGCCAAGAATGAAAGCGCCACTTCAATACTAAGAATAAGACGAGAACATTAGTAATCTCTTTCAAGTTAAACGCAACTACAATTGGTAAACAATCCAAACAGATTGTGAAAGTGTCGTTAGCCTAGTAGACTTTAAAAGTAAAATACTTAATTTTCTCACGGAACATCGTACGTTGACTTTAATTTTCATTATGCAACGTACAAAGAGTAATCAGAAGTCGCAAACAACAGAAAACTCAATCATGCGTGCCGAAAAATGTATCCATAGAGAAGTTTCCTAACTGATAAAAAAAAAACTAGAGAAAGATTACGTTCATGTATCTACGGATTTACTCCAATAATAAAAACATTAAAACGTGAGACTATATCAGTAAGTGAGAGATTAAAGAATTCCGAACGCACTTATCGAGTGAACTGATTATGATTACCTACACGAGACCGTTTGGATTATCAATACAATTTAGCAGGTACAGGTATTTATAGTTGGCGTGTAGTGAGTGGTAGTGCCAGCAAGTCTGCCAAGTGTGTAAGTAGAGCAAGTCGAGAAGTGGTAGAGAGCACTAGGCGACAAATTGTCATTACGTAACGTACGTAACTTAATCTTTTATTTTCTGTCGTAATAAACTTATTGAAAAAGACTGATGGATGGAACGTATACAAGAACGATGAGAGCTGACAGGTTATATGCCGTGGCCCTGGCATACATAGAGTAGTAAATAAAAATCCCTCTGTGCAGGAATCTTTAGTGAATTCTAAACTACAGTTAGAATTTCAGTTTTTGCGAAAATAATTCCAAAAATAATGTGGTTTCCTGCTTATACGTATTAACATAGGCATAAAGACGCAAGAAAATGAGAGTCTTTAAAAATCGGCACGAGCTAAAACCATCGTAACAAAGTATTCACAGACAGCACAAATGGTATGGTCATTATCATTACCATTACCACAGATTTTTAAAAACTAACTGCAAGTGAAACTCGGGGACTCAGGGTTCTGTTCTGAGTATAGAGTCGACCTGATAGAGGGTCTTTTACTTATAGATTATACAGTAACCCTAAAATACCAAATGACAGCAAGTGCAATGGGCACTTTCAACAAATACGCTTATGATAACATTCTTAACGGAACAAAAAGAAAGCTGACGAGTCATTTGAAAATGCATATTTCCGGTAGTTGAAGATAGTAAAGAAAGAAACGGGATTGAAATTACTTAAAAGTAAGTAGCGATTAGTGGCTTCATTCCAACAACGTATTGTATTGTACTCATTCATTGTAATCTTAGTAAAGTAAATACAATGGAATTTTGAAAGTATTGCAATGCAAATACGGATTAGCATTGTGATGCTATGTCGCAATGTGCAAGTGCAAGGCGATGCTATGCAAGCGTTGTAGTTTATATTGCAGTCAATATACCAGGAACGCATGCAACCTTAGTCCACTCGCTTGGCTCTATTTACACGAACTCAACATGGCAATAATTTTCTGGGAACATTTTTACTAAGTAAACAAAAATGGTACTGGAACAAACAGCGTTAAAAGAAATCGAACGATGCGGGAAAAATATGGTCAAGTAAAGAAATCAAGTAATAGTAAATGATGACTTGCGTCATTTAGTAAGCAAACATTGGTAGAACAACAGTGTAAAATACATTATTGAGATTGAGTGAGTAAATAAGTTATGAATACAAGAAAACCGCAAATTTTTAAATTTTCTAATGCTGAGCATATGAAGGAAAACCACATAAAATTATTTTCGGAAACATAAATAGCACTGAAAACGTTCTCAATATTCCATATTAGAACCATACATAGTACTGATAAACTGTAAGTTAAACTTTTAGATAAAGTGTACGAAATAGATGATCATAAAAAAATGCCGCAACAGTTGATAATTGATTTATAGGTAACAGCAATTAAAGCTAAAAGCCTTTTCACGCCCACATGGTGTAATAAAGGGTTGTACCGCGTCTATTATCATCAATTACAATTGTTTAACATCCATTATAACACCACGCCGAAAGAAATGACAGGAACGGTGTAATTGAGAGACTTATTTGATGAAATGATGAATCAAAAGAGACCGGTGTTTTCTATACAAACATGACAGCACTGTATGGAATTAATTAATGGTATAAATGAAAGCAGGTGTGCAAAATGGCGCGTGTGCCGAGTGCAGCTTGCAGATTCCGATAAAATTGTTCGGAGAACATATTTTAATATGCACATGCCCTCTCGTGCATAAACGTTTAATGCATGAATGAATAGACAGCTTATGAACTGCAGCATCATAAAAAAAAACGATTAATAAAAATCACATTACTATGGCCACAGTATCGTGCCGTATCGTTAAGGTATAAAACGCACATAAAAAAATCTCTTTCGAACAAAACGCATTTCATAAAACGTCTTCAGATCAGAATGAAAGTTATCTTTAGAACCTCTCCGTTTTATTATAGACTGTTAAAAAAGCGCTTCCGTTAATATTATAAAACTCTTCGGTAGTTGAACTTTCCATTTCTGTCGATAAAACTTTAAGAATGCTCTGTTTGTCAATTCTTTACTATTCTAATGAACTTGTTAAAATAATATGCAACAACTTCCACATTGCATTACGCTTGATGTCATCGGTAAAATGAACGCGACGCGATAATATGCTATTACTTAGATCAGTGACTGTAACAGGCAAATTGTCGGGTAGCTTACATCTACAATCAAATGTAATTTGCTACCTACCTAACTGTGTCATTGTCATTTCACTACTGGACTGTAATCGAACATAAACCAAATGTGAATCATCAAAAGATCTGTCCCTAAATTATTTAAAAGTAAAGCATGAGATTTGGCGACGTCTAGTCGAGGTTTTATCAGACCACGGCGCCGCCGTCTGCTACAAAAACGCATAGCATTGAGGGTGGAACCAAAACGCCCCCATAGTTTATGTGGAAATATAAGTCTATAGCGGGCACGGCTTCCCACCACGCAATAGCTGCGAAATGCCTTTTACTTTCTATTGTTATCAGATTTGTTCTGGCATTGTAATGTACTGTAACTGCCTTTCAGTAAATTAGTAGTTCGTATCTCGCTTGTTTACTATGAGCTCCTCCAAATGTTATCACGAGATTCAAGTGTGTTTCATAAAGCCCTTATTTATTTTCCACGACATTATAATGAAGGTTCTTTATGCCGTCGCCCTCATATTGACACAGACAGGGCCCTCATCTCGTGACACAGAATTCTTTAATTTACTCAAGTGCTCAAACAAGAAGGAAAGCCGTCGTTGAAGTATCACAGCTTGTTAGTAGGAAGCGCTGGTTTGTTCCCAGGGTTCCATTTCGTTACAAGAACCACTGTGATACGATCTATAACTGCTGCTAGCTTTCCTAGTACTAAATTGATTGCTTTCGTTCAATGCAATCGTAGAAGCCATGCCCCACGTTTTCACTTTAACAAGCAATAGACGAGACGAACCCTTTTTTTTTGCGACAGGAGCGTTTTTTCTTCTAAATGATTATTTAAGGTTATTAGTATTATAGTACAAACGCAAATCAAAATGATTTCCTGTTTAGATATGAGGTAGTTTTTTCTTATACCATGGATATGAGAAGGTTTTTATCACAGATAAAATGTTCCATGCGTTTTAAATGAAGTAGGTACACTATTCGTAAAATTTCATTATTTCCTTATAAAATCCCATTATGTAAGGCATGTAATTTAATAGGAAAATAACATAGAAATCTGCCATTAGCCAGGAAAGGAGGTTGAAAATAAACTTCAAAAGGACAAGGCCGGTATTCACTGGCGGCTGCAAGCAACCTGGCGGACATCCACGAGATGCGCATCTAGATCGCGATCTCAAAGCAGACCAAGCAAAGAGTGCATACAGACGGAAGCACGTCAAGCTGAACAATTACAGCGCAAGAGTAGCTCTTACAGTTATCGAAATAATGACTAAAGTCCAATGAGGCAAACCCTACGGGCGTGTGACTGTATCTTCCCTGTCTTAAGAATGTACACCTACTTATTTACTCTGGTTATTCTGATAGTCATCGCTCAAAACGTGGCCTCTTGTTTAGTAAGCTACTTTACTCTTTGTTTCATATTTTTCAATACAAGTTGACACACTTGATTGACCGTGGCCCGGACATCCAGCCAGGATTAGTCATGTCTTTGTTTTCGCTACATTATCGAGTTTAGATATGCTTGGTATTTTACCTTATTTCAACAATAAGTTATGGTGTTTATAGAAACTTAGAAGCGATAAGTTCTATAATTGTTACCACGTCCCGATTATAATCTAGCACGTCGCGTACGTGATAGTGTTACTATTCCACATCGCGTTGTTAATAAAGATTACTTCTCAGATTATGTTAACACCAACTAGTGGTACAAGATTTCCCCGCTGCATTTTGCGAGTGGCGTTCATAACTCACTCGTGTAGAAAATGTGGAAAGCACTTCGTGTTGCGGTGTTTTGTGCATAGTGGGTCAAAGACGTGCATCCACCTTCCGCAGCTAAAGTAGGCATCATATTAAAAATATTACTGAAAAAGGAAAAGCTTTTTAGGTACTTGTTATTAAGCCTACCCTACCCACGCTGTTTTGTACGATAAAGATGAAAATTATTTATCTAAAGTTATAATCCAATATTTGCAATTATTTATGAAAAGTGCCGCTAAAAAGTGTGCAAGGAAAAGTTGTTATTCTGTTTGTATAGATTTAAAGTATCTGTTGATGGCTACAACCACTTAATAGGTATCTGATATTCAACTTATCGCTACACCTACTTTGGTATCTACTCTAGATTTACTTGACAAGTAATCAGTGGAAATGTCGCAACGATGGGACTTCGCGGTGATGGTGTTATCTTTAAATTGCTGTTTACTTTAGATTTACACTTGGCTTTGCAAATATCTTGCCTCTGCCACCCACTGCCTAAAGAGGTCAATACTAATTGATAAAAAGAAATAAAAAATCTCCTTTTGACAAGAATTTAATCCAATCAATATAAGTTACAGTCGATGTAATCCGTACAAATGATTTTATACGGCTCATGCAGGTTCAGTAATATATTTCTGATTACATTTACCAACAATTCACCATCAAGTCTCATTTTTCTAGCCAATAAATCTATTATTTTAATGAAAAACACGCACGCAACAAGATAAAGTGTTTTCCTCCTGAAGATGGAGGTAACTTCAACATATCGACCCATTTTTCTTGCGATTCCTGTGATAGTAATCGTCATAATCGAGCGAGTTACTTTCGTGGTTGAAGTGCATCTGAGGCGGAACTAATTGAGCGGGATTGCAGTAGTGCAGTCTCGATGGGCACTCACTGCGGCAGCGAGAGCTCAGTCAGCAAACAGCCGGCCAGCTGCCGAGCATGAAAGCAACGATTGTTCAAGCACCCAAGCTAAAACAACATCACTGATTCATTACCGTTTCAAAAGTACCTAATCAACCTTAATCTACTACCCATTACTTTTTTGTTAGTTTGTGTAGATAAAATAAAAAATACTGACGTCGTAAGTTAGTAAACAAAAACTTTCCGGAGCCCAATAACTTACACCTTTGGTATGCAGAGTGATATGAAAATTTATGTGAACTCTCCCTTCTAATTTCAATATTGTTTAGAAAAGGTGTATTGCATGGCGTTCATAAAACTCTTTCTTCATTAACATGCTAAGTAGATAAAAATGCATCAGCTCTGATAGCTATGTAAATGCATATAGACCACCCACAAGTCAATACTTCTATCATTTGGAACGGTCAATAAATAGAAAACAGACACTTGTAGCCAGCCAGACGACGTCCGCTTGCTTATTCTAAAAACAATTTCTCAAGAGCATCGAATGAAAACAATTTAGAGACACCTGTCATAAAGGGGATCATTTCCCATGGCAGTAAAATGGTTTAAATTTAATCCTGCGTTCGGAGCAAGGTTCGTAAGCCCATAAATTTAACACTGATCCTTTTTGATCCCTGGCCACATGAGGCACTAGGCACGGGCTGCTCCGCTCGCGCCAACGATTTATAATTAAGGTTAAATTAAAACCACATTAAAAAGGATCAGTTTAAAGCTCGCATCGGCGAACGTTGTAAAACAAAAAAGAAAACTTTCAGTTTTTGTATTACTGTAATCACATTTCAATATTTTCAAGTTAACTAAAAAGGCACGTTGCGCAAAAGGTGGCGGAAGTAAAGAATTTTGTAGAACAAAGACGCTAAATTAGACATAAAATAGCACTTGCATGGGTTTCCAAAAAAAAAAACCTAATACTAAGATTTCACTATGAAATCTTTAGATTTAAATGCACATGGTATTGAAGTTTTACGATTTCCAACGAGATGTCCATCTTTGTACGGCACCGCCTTTTCAGAGCTTTTACGATTTCACGTAAGTGACCATTCGGCTACAAACTATAAAATCGTCGTTGCCTCGTAAATGTTTCATTGTAGAATGTATTTTCAATAACATTAGCTATCTGTTTCTTTGGAGACACTCGCACTTATGCCTGGGAAAACTATACAACGAGAACGGTGTGAATCTACTCATGAAAGTGAACAAATCTCCCTAAGGAACATAGGTCGAAAAAGGAAAAAAAAAATTACTTTCCATACAAAATGCATCAGCTGATAGCGCATTTAGTATGGAAATTCAAAAATAATAGTGGTTCGAGCTATGTTGCTTAGGGAAAGTTGTTCAGTTTCCTGGGTGCCTAGATTCACACATTTCACGATGCAATGCATGTCCTCCCATTTATGTTACATGTTGTATACGGATGCACACGCAACAAACCTTACAATAATAATAATAATGTGGGATTATGAAATGGACAAAGTAGCAAATAGAACCCAATGGTTCGAAGGAAATTATGACAATACAAAACCTCCAACCCTCAGAATCACCCCTCGCTGGGTGTAGCGTGTGACAACATAAGCGTCTACATATTTTATTCATTAAACTGTGCACACATTGAACCCCATAATATTTCAGACAAAATAGGGACACGGAACCCTTTTTATTACACCGTGTCACATTATACGCAGCGTGTAACTAAATATGGACCCATATTATGTTCATCACTGGCCTATGGATACTATTTGGTTTGTTTTAATTAATTTTATTGTATAGGTATGTAGCTGTGGCTATGTCTATCACCCTTCATCATTTATACATTCTTTAGGAATTTTAGGTACGCATGATCTCGGGACGTAACAATATTATTTTTATTAGAAGGAGTGAGTATAATACCTACCTATAGTATACCAATAATGTTAGGTATACTATACTATACACCCCAGAAAATGTTCACATTACGATGCGAACATAATTTTACTTGAAACAAAACTAATAGCTTTATTTAATCAGCTAATAACACACAGTAATTTCACAAACATTTGGTAAAAAATTGTTATTAGGACCGAATTTACGATTACGCCATCCATCATTATCAAAATTAGGGATAATAGCGTTTTTTGTAATAACGACCCACGGAAAGTAGCTTACAATGTGCGGCGTCATGCGTCATGATCGAAATGACTTGGAATTCTGGGACAGCCACCTAAAGTTATTTAAATTAGACGAGCATTCATAGTTCAACCTCCAACTACTCACCGGGAACAGACGACGGAGACTGTTTTTATTTTTTAATCCAGACACTCAAGTTTATGTTAGAAGTTATCAATGGTTCGTTAGTATAAACAAATATGCTATAGACATAACAACAATAGTAATAAATGCTATCTAAGCGCTTATTTAGCAGAATCTACATTAAAAAGTTTATTTATAAATTTTTGCATTTAACGAATCCTCAGCAAGTTTCTCGTAGAGTTGCCGAAACAAAACACAAAATCAATATGACTATGAATCACTATGACTGCCTAAGTTGGGGTTGGAACTCTGTTTATCAACACATCTAAAGTAATTGCTATTTGAAATTTTATAAAAGAAGTTATGTTTAAAAAATGATTTGTCTCATATGGCTTCATGACACGAGTGAGTAAAACTTGGAGTAAAACAAATACTCGAAATATTTGAATGACATTGTAGAAATGCTTCTTACGTTATCTTAGATATGTTATAGTTATTTACAACTCAGACATGACCTAAGCCACTGGAGTATAATGAACAAGAAAATGATGACTATGATAATAAACATTGATAAAGAAGCAACCTAAACTATAATCTTACATTACAGTATGCACCTGTCTAAATAAAAATAAGCGTTTGATAATTAAACGCAGCTGCATTTGGCAAATTGGGCTTCTGATTGCTTAAAGATTCTAATCAAGATAAGTGTGAGGGCAGGTTATTGCGGCGACTTGTCGATCGGCCCCCGGGGAAATCAGCCCCCGAGCATCCCGCAAGCGTCCCGCTCAAGTGGCTGCATCCCCACTTATTACATCATACAAACCGACGACCCTTTACGCATAAAAAACACTCGTAAAATGTTTTACGCAGATGAAAGGGCGCGTAGTTTTTTATACTAGCTTAGTTCAGAGTAGCTAATCTTTGTAAAGAGTGGAAGAAACGGCTTCCCGCAAACGGGTTGCTCGCAGTCAACGAATCTAAGCAACTGTTACAAAAAATTATACGTTTCCTGAAAGAGTTTTTCGCGAAAGCTACTCAATTTCGTTGACTGAGCAACAATCCCTATCAGTTTGCGGGAAGCTGTCCCTTACACCCTGTATACTTATTTACCTATACAAATGAGGTTGGTTTGTTTCTTACGTGTGTGTAATTTATACTGGCAACAGTTTCTCACGATTACGCACGTCAACACCGCGAATGTATTACCTACTGATAGTTAGCAACTATAATAGAAACTTTCTCCGCAGCCCACCGTTCACCATCACGAATGTGTCAATAACATTGCCCCTATTTACACTTGTAAATTTATTTCACCGCGAGTTCAATGACGAAGACCAAAGACCCTTCCGCTCCTGCTCTATTTGTAACATAAAAATACCTTTTAAATATTTATAGGACGACATTGTATTCAGTGAAGAATGAACGGCCCACGCGCGTGAGTAGACATTGGAGATTAGTTCTCTGATTACGTGACATCGACCCTTCCTGGGTGTTCAGCTTTCATTAATAGTGTATGGACGCATGATACTATCAATACCGCACCGTAGCATGCTGTGTTACAAGAATGTAAAAGCGGTGTCATGCTCGGCTCTATTACTAGTTCACCGTATTGAAAGTCACCTTAGTTCATTCAATTACACGTTACGACGACTAGTAATGGGTGCCTTCAATCCCATTAACGCATGGGCTTGGGAACAATTTACAGTGTGTCTGTACACGCCATCACGCACTGACAATGGAGGGAAGACACGAACCGCCCACCACATTCCACTCTTTATGTACACATACACACAGGTCCTTCCTAAAGTCAACGACTCCTACCAACTAACACCATAATAAGAAACTCAAATATGAGATCCGGTAAACATTTCGAAACAAGCTTCCCTGGATCTAAGACGGTTTGCATCCTGAGATAAAAGGATAAATTGCTTACTATAATCTGACTGGCATTATCCTGCTCTCGCCATAAACAGTACACGTCATGATACTACGTTGCAACATGCGGGTTAAAGAGATTAAAGTAATTCGTAAAGTTTTCAAGGCGCTTACGTAACTTTGAATCTTAGGGCAGGCATTGTAAACTGAAGAATAAGAGTCGCAACCTGTGTAGCAACCACATTAACTTGTACTTCGAGCTGCAATTAAAGCTGCCTTATCATTGTAAAAGGTATAATCGATGGGCTAACATTATGGGAGTGTTCGACGCGCTTAAATAAATCTACTAAAGTATTGCTGGCTTGACGCAACCTGATAAGATAAGTAAGTAATAAATTCAGTTAAATACTCCCCCATAAAAATTACGCTCGACACATTTAATCAAGTAACAAAGACCACAAAGGGATAAGTAAATAAGACAGGAATTGAAGGGTAAAGGTTAGGAAAAAGAACGCATTGTGAGGTTGCTCTAATAACCACGTTGATTGAAGCTGTGATAGGTTAATAATGAGATGTCTGAATGGATTGGACTTGGTACTGGTCGGACGTGATATGAACATCTCCTGACAGATAAGGCTCAATGGCTCTATAGCATCGTTAAGAAAATAGACGTTTCTATTTAAGTTAATGGCTTAACTGTCCTCTATACTGCAGGCATTTAACAAGGCGGTAAAATGCACCGCTGTTCTGATACAAGATACTTTTCTGTAAACACATTTGTGAAATAGCTGTTATTTTATGTGTTACTCAGTTCTCTCGCTAATATACGAACGAAGTAATTACCAAGTTGTGTACTTTGCACGTTGCTCAAACGTGTTTTTATTACTCGCACGTAACGTAAAGTGCAAATCAGCAATAAGTTCAATGTCGCGTGATTGTATTCATTGCAACCAATAATGAAGATATTATCATCACAGTAAACAATTCTCACAAAATTAATGGTAGCAGTTCAAGGTTGCAAAAATCGCGACTTAACTAATATAAGTTTATAACCGACATTTTCTATCACAAAAAAACTGAAAGGGATGGCAATAATGTTGGCAAGATTTATAAATCGTGCCCTCAACGAATCGATAGCAATGTCTATCTGTTATTTACGCAACTTCGTCAATTTGTGAACAACTTTCGCGTTCGCGCAAATTTCAAACCGACAACTAATCATTTGCTCATCAATACATTCATCATGTTAATTGAAATACTTGACTTTACATCTTTGTTTTTTATACTAAAGATTATTTTTTATAAATAATGTTTGTTTACCACACACTCTGCAGGGAATAAGAATATTCATTATAGCTCTGCAGGGGTCTGCCTGGAATTATTAAAATATGTGTGGCTAAATATCTTATCATAAAACATTCAAACATAATTTCAATAAAACTTAATTACTTAACATCCTGATTTCCTTTCTCATCTCAAGCTCAAGTTGTCTTTTTGAAAATAATTTTATTTCAATAGGGTTTATGTATAAAACATTTCATTATACAGGGTGGGCGCGGGGCGCGGGGCGCGGCAGCGGTAAAGTACCTATTGACGAACGCCGCCGTAGTTTAATTGTAAGTAATTTATTAAAATAAAAATGTTTTTATTTATTTTATGTGTGGTTTGAGTTGTATATCACTATTACATTATGTGGTTTAATGGAACGCAGTACTTTTTTTTACACCCATAAAAGTCTAACCCATCTCCATTCGTCTTATTAAGATGCATTGCACATATTTTTTACTGTAAAAAGGCAATCAATAATAAATAATTTTGAAAATTATGATTAATAATAATAACTATAAACCTGCATTTTTTAAATAAATGTCCTTTGTGAATTATGTAAAAATCTATAAATATAGTGCATAAATAGAAATTCTATTTAATCAGAAAATAGCTTTTAATTTTTTTATTACATAGAAACAGAAAACCTTTAATATTTCTGAACTTGATTTGAAAACCAACATTTTATTTCTGGATGATTACCTTATCACCGAGAAGTTAGCTGGTCTAGTGTAAATGTATCATAATAAGCATGAATCACTGTAATTGACCCCTCAGTTTGGTTCATAAGATATGATATTGCTCGTAGGTAAGAAATATTCTTAGCCATTGAGTTTTTTTCTTTATTTGCTCTGTTAATAGAATTAATCTTTACCTGAACTTTTTTTTTGGTGTATTTTATAAGATATTGTTATCATAAGTCTAAAATTATTATGACAGGTAGGGCTCAGTAGTAACTAACTAGAGTTACTACTGAGCCCTACCTGTTACAATGATTTTCTTTTATTTGTTTCATATAGTTTGATATTAATAAACTGTATCAAATAATTGTCCAGTACCTACAACAGTATTTTATATGGTAATTGTATAAATGGACATTCCTTTTGATAACTCTTATTGGATTCGTTTTCCAAGCTAAAATTGTAGCTGAGGGTGAGGGTACATGTTTAATTGGAAAGGTAGGTATATAGGTTCAAGAGGTAGCATGGTAATCTAATTAAAGCAGTAAATTCATACTTGGCTAAACAATACAGGCGATTTCCGAGCATGCACATGCGGCTTTAATTGACTGGAATAATTAATCCCAACTAAATGGGTAATAGAAAGTGTTGCTTACCCGCCAAGGTGAATCTGTCCATATAATTGATGAGGTTGACATAGCAGAGGATGGCGACCGTCGTATAGTCCGCGTAGCTCATGTCCCTCAGCCGCTGACTTCTCCTCGCCTGCTTCTCGTGCAGCAGCGCCATCGAGGACTCATTGTCACCGTTGATCACCAACTGCTGATTCGACGTGTTCGGCGTTATACCACTAGGGTCCATCGTAACAACACCGCATGCAGTTCCCGATGCACAATCCCTAGCCCCGGCACAGTCTTTCTTATTCGGATTAGATAACACAACGCCGAAATTTTGAATAAGTTATGTGTCACTACTTGTAATTTGTAAGGGGTTTTTCTTTTAGCATACGCGTAGTTATAATTATTTAGGAATGCACTAAAACTATGTGAAAGGTATAGAGTGATAAACAGTGAAGTGGAAAATAGGTAAATTGAATTTTCATTAGGTTTTAACTACGAAATATGCATGATCCAGCGACACACGTAACGACCCGCCGACATTCGTGACGTGAATGAATTTTGACGTTACCCGTTACCTGCTTGACGTTTCAAACAAGTCATAGAGCACGACTTTATTTATTTCTTTTGTAAAGTGTTGCCATAATTGTATACAAGACTGAAGGCCGGTGTCGGTTCTAGTGTTGGTTGATGAATGGGAGGCTTTACATATCTACCTTGACGTTGCGTGCGTGAGTGACGTGACGTTGAACAACAAGCGAAGCTGCGAAGCAAGCGAAGTAGGCGGTCAAGACAAGGAAATCAAAATGATAAAATTCTCATATATTTTGTTATTTGTGTGCATTGTTGGTGGATTTGCAAAAAAGTACAAAGATGAAGAAAAGCCTTCATGGGCGAAAAAAGACATCCGTGATTACTCCGATGCCGATTTGGAGAGGTTAGCAAAATGTTCGTTCTAACATTTAAACAGTTCAATGAACTTATCCAGTTTTTTCACTGATAATATTTATTTCTAGACTTTTCGACCAGTGGGAAGAAGATGAGGAACCACTTCCAGACGATGAACTACCGGACCATCTCCGAAAACCACCATCTATAGACCTCACACAAATGGATATGTCCAATCCTGAAGAAGTGATGAAAGCAACTAAAAAAGGTCAAACACTGATGATGTTCGTGTCGGTCGCCAACAAACCCTCAAGAGCAAGGACAGAAGAGCTCACAAAAATATGGCAGACTAGTCTTTGGAGCAATCATATACAAGCTGAAAGGTATTGATAATGTTTATAGTTACATGGATAAGTTTTATCTCCTGTTTCCTTATTCAGCCAGTTGTTTAATAATGTTTTGGTTGCAGGTACCTGGTAGATGATGACAGAGCAATATTCATGTTTAAAGATGGATCTCAAGCCTGGGAGGCTAAAGAATTTCTACTAGAACAGGAAGAGTTAAAAGATGTCCAGTTAGAAAGCCAAACATACCCTGGAAAGAAGGCTGATGTCAGAAATAATGCAGTCAGGGATGAATTGTAAAGATCTGCTAGAATAAGTCATTCCAATTAATCATAGCCTGAACTTTTTTGATGACAAGTGAACAGTGGAAGTCTAGGAAAACTACAAAGTTATGATTTTAAATTCTCAACTACCAGTCATCATTTTTATACAACTAGTTATAGTATTTATTTGCATGAAAGATTTTAAATAAAACAATATTTTTAACTGACCTGGTTTTTATTATACAAAAATAAAAGGAATGATTTAATACATACTTATTTGGGTAAGCTGTTTTAAAAAGCATCAGTGGCACGGAAATGTTCTTCATCTATTGTAGAGTAAATGTGACCCTCTCCACACATCCACTCCAAGATGTTACTGAAAATAAACATAACAAGATAAAAATATTGTAATATAAGGGCACACCTAGCTTAATAAAGAGGAAATATTTTTATTTTTGAACATTCGTAAACACAAAAATATGCAGTGACTTACTCAAAGTCCACCTGGGACATCTTATCCTTCAACGTAGCATACATGTCTTGCTTGCTGATCCCCTGGTCCTGAGTGGAGGCCCGTATGAGGTTGAACACCATCATCTGACGGGGATTCAGTCCATTCACAGAGCCAGTCTCGTTGACCCCCACCATGGAGTTCGCAGGCAATCCTTGATTGAAGTTTGTATTGTTATTGACCACCTTTTCCTGTGAATGTAGTAGAATATTAGTACTTCTTAGCTATAGTTTGTAGGTAGGAAGAGTAATCAAAACATTTAGTATACTTAGTAAGTCTATACATTTAAATAAAACATACCTTTTTAGATTCCGCTTCCATTTTAACCTTATTGTTAATGCACTGCAAGTAATGGAATGTTATCAGGTTCACATCTGTTACAGGCATAATTTTAAAAGCCATCAGAACTTTCTTGCCTTTATTTGTTTTTACATTGCCATAGATTTGTATGTAATCATTTACTTGTACTTTTGGAGAAGATTTGTCCTGAAAATTAAGAGATTTAATAAGACACAGTATTTCTAACAGAAAATTACAAGAGCAAAATAAAAATCAATGAATATGAGACAAAATTATGCACATAAAAGCAATTAAAATGTCCTTACGTCTTCATCCATAGCATCTTGTTCCAACCACAAGACTGCTCTCATCCTACCAGTGATGTCTTGTATTGTGTAAGTAATTTTAGTGCTCTGCATTCTTATATTTCTGATGCGAGCAACTATGGACACTATCTGGATATCTGTTCCCCATATCTTTACGCCTTCATCACCGGAGTGAAGGGCTTGACGGATAACAATAGGTGCAGTACGTGAAGCTCGGCGGCCCTAGAATAAAGGCCATGGGGACATTAAGTAAATGTTTTTACAAATGTAAAGGTGTTGGTATAATGAACTTACCGTTTTTTGCTGCTGGTTCGGTGTAGTTACATTTCCAAATTGCCCCGGCGAGTTATAAAATCCTCCTCCAACAGTGGATTGATCTGAGAGTAAAATAGACGAATTTACTATGGTTATGTAAAATGTATACTTTATAGTAGATATTTAGTAACTTATATATAATTACCACTCCACATTATGTTGTTTAATATGTATTTTTAGCGAAATAAACGCGAAATTCTTATTTTTTAATCTTCTAAGACGAGTCTGAACAAGTTTGACAATTCAATTTGATTTGATTGACATTCCAATCGGCGGGAAGTGAATCGACTGTTGGGCTCATATTCACCCGTGTGTTTAAATATGCTACAAGAACCATTGCTGGTTTTGTTTGAATGATAATAACAGGTTTGGATAAGAACCAGCAATGGATTAGACATAGCAAGTAAACAGCACGAGTGAAAAGGGACCCACATTAAAGTCATAGCTGTAATATTGGTAGCATTGACGGATACCGCCCATACACAAACCGAATAACCGAATTGAACGCATCCATAAACTGACAGTTCATCCAAGGTCCTCCTGTCTTGTCTATGGTATATCCAAACAAAACAAAGTTCGTGGTGGTGGTTTTATTTTGAAAATATTTTTGTTTTCTACAGAAATGGCTAGTAAAACATTTCACAAAGGAAAATATTATGTTGCATTCAAACGTCCTTTCGAAGACAGTAAAAAGGATTTGACTGTGACTATTGACAGGATTGTTGAAAATGATAGTCTAGTAAGTGAACATCTAACTTGTTATTGTGTTTGTTCATTGCATGTTTTTCACGAATATTTCGTGTTATTTTGCAGAAGATATCGCTATCTGACGATGACGACCCCACATTTTTATGTGTGCTAACGGTGACACGCAATGACTATGAAGACTTGAAGAGGCAGCAAGGCCTTTTGATAGATTTTGATAACTTCCCATCACAACTAGTGAGACTACTGCAGCAATGTGCATCAAACAATATGTAAATATGGATTTTGTTGGAATTATTTTAAGTTAACTTCACAGAATTTTACTAACCTATAAAATACATTTACGCTTAATTGATAGTACGGGTAATCTCTTAACTACTTAATTTTTAGGTTTCTTATAATGCAGCAGTCCAACCCGATCCAGTATTTCTTTGAAATAGTGGAGCACAATGAGTTTAAGCGGCTGGTGCACTTGTCTCTCAAGACGGGGCCAGCGACTGATGCTGACATCAAACATCATATGGCTGAGACTATCAACAACTTGAAAGTGAGTTTTATTATGACTTGTTTACATTGTACTAAGTGCTAAGTATAGTGCGTTAGGACAGTTTCTAAGTTTGACATTCTTCGAGTGGCTTTCAAGTAAGATAAGAACTATGAACTGTCCTAAACTGTAAACCAGCTAAATCAATAAGTAGGTAATAAGATGGAGAGAAGTAGCTTAAGTATTTTAAATTCTAAATAATAAAAATATACCTTCCCTCATTCTACCAATAAACATTGAAAAATGCTAACCTACCATGTTTTTTTTTTCAGAAGGCATTATCATCTCTCAAATCCACATCATCAAGTACGGAGGCAATTCTAAACGACAAGTGCATAAACTTTGAGAGAAAAATTAATGATCTGACTCATGCATTGGGAAAAATGGAGGAAGATAAATCAAGGAGAGAGGCAGAACACCAAGAGGCACTCAGGCAGGAAAGGGATAGACTTGCTCAGGTAACTAATATTTAAATAACTTCTATTGACATACAAAGTAGGCATGAGAAGACTTTGGAATACAGTCTGTTATAGTGTGGAGCTGAAAATATGTCTTGAAAATGTAGAAATAAAATATCAGTAGTATTGCATACTTATTAATGAATCCTTCTATATTTCAGGAAAGATTACAATGGCAAAGAAATTTGGAAATGAACAATAAGGCACAGCTGGCTTCCTCTCAGGAAATCTTGAACAGAAAAGATAAACAAATTGAAGAACTGAACTCTCTTTGCAAGCAATTAAAAGACAATATTGGACAGTTGGAACATCAACTGAGGTATTAATTGCTCCTATTTCTAAAAATTGCTGCTGTTTCTAAAAATTTATTCCTATTAAAAAAAAGAGTACCTACTAACAATTTTTATCTTTAGTGAAAAGTCTCATCGCCTGAATATGTTAGAGACAGAAGTTCAGAAGACACACATTGAAGTGGCTACAATGAAAGCCAAGAATACAACATTGGATAGAGATATTATGGAGAAAGAAAAGCAGTACAGCCAACTCAGCACTAGATGTACTCAATTAGAAAAGGTACACAATAAACACTTAAGTTAGTATAATTATAAGTTTTGAGACTTTCGCGGTTGTTCACTGCAATTAGATTTTTGTTATGAACGGGATTATTACCACGATTATGTTTATTGTTACCTCGATATTTCGGAGTTGTTTCAAACTCCATGGTCACGAGTAGACTGGCGATGCGAATGTTGACGTCTTCTAAGGGAAACCATATCGGTCTACCCTCTTTCGGACGCGACGACTGCGTTCACTTTGACTTCTACCATTGTCACTCACTAGTTTCTCACGACACACTACACTCACGGTATCTACTCGCGATTTCGACCTCGAATCATTTTTGCGGTTGTAAACGTTTAACACTGGATTCCACGCACCGGACAGTTTAAAACCATCTTCACGATTAAAGTTATTGTATTTCGTGATCTCGATTGCTTCTCGCACTAAACGCGGTATATAGTGGCGTTCCGTCGACAGTACTTGGGGGTTATGTAATTCAATCCAGTGGTTCGTTTCGGTTTGATTAAGGTGTTCAGCAATGGCCGACGTCCGGGTATCATTGTTTTTCACAGCTCGAATGTGTTCCTTCATGCGGTCGACAATGGTTCGCTTGGTCTGACCGATGTACGAGCTCCCACAGCTGCAATTAACTTTGTAGACGCCCGGAGTTTGAAAAGGCAGCTGGTCTTTAGGTGAACGAAGCAGTTTTGCTATCTTGGTGAAGGGAGTAAATACAGTTTTAATGGAGAACTTCCCCAATAACCTGCCTATTTTATCTGTTACCCCTTTCACGTAAGGCAAAAACGCTGGTTGTCGTTGCACTTCTGCTGCCCTCGCCTTCGGTGTGCGTTTTGTTGGTGGAACCTTCACCCTGTATCCATTTCTCTGTAGGACCGTTTTGATATGATCTAGCTCATGCGAAATATCGAGGTAACAATAAACATAATCGTGGTAATAATCCCGTTCATAACAAAAATCTAATTGTTAGTATAATTGTTTTTAACTTACTTATTATAATATTTTATGTTTATTTTTTCAGACTTTAAAAGATAATTCTGATACCATAAAAGAATTGACAAATTCTTTGCATATTGTTAAGAAGGAAAAGGTAAGTAGCTAATATACCAGATCATTTATTGTTTTTACAAATGTATTTCTTACATAATGTTTATATTTTTCAGGCTTACTTAGAAGAAAGGCTGGCCCTTAGTGAAAATCTTAAAATGAAGAATAATGAAGCTGCACATTCTACATCAGAGCAGCTGTTGAAAGCAAACCAGATTATATCCAAACAAAATACTGACCTTATTGAAATGAAAGAAAAGGTATTAAACTAAAAATAAATAAAATTATACCTACATAATTTCTATCTTTGAACCATTTTTTTTTATATTTACAAATAATTTCAGCTTCTATGTCGTACTGCAATCGCACTAGAACAAGAGAAAGTCATAGAAAGGAACACCAAGGAAATAGAAGAATTAAAATCAGAAATTGAGTCTGCTAAAGTGAACATGAATAAGATCAAAGGGGAGTTGGAAAATTTGAAACAAAGATACGAGACAAATGAACAAGCTTTAAAAGATAGAGATGAAACTATTAAGAATAACAATATGGGTAAGATTACCTGTAAATTAATAGGTATTATAGATATTTTACTGTTGGTCATTTTCTTACAATTTGTATTTTTTTAGTTATTCAGTGGTTGCACAAGAAAATGGAAAATAACTGTGCCCCAAGTGACATGTCGCTAAGTAGCAGAGAGAATCCTACAGCCACAAGTTCTACCCCATATTTTCTTCCACGGAATACTCAACACCAGAACTTTACCAATTCTTCTGATGAGTCTATAAACTTTTATGCCACCTCAAAAAACTTGTGAGTAAAACATTTTTTTATTTTTTCAAATGTAATTTTTACTAGCTTTCCGCCCCGCGGTTTCACCCGTGGCTTAATGAGATTTCCCGTGGTAATGAGATATTTTCCCGCGGTATAAAGTAGCCTATGTGTTAATCTAGGGTGTCAGCTAACTCCATACCAAATATTATTAAAATCGCTCCAGCCGTTTTGATGTGAAGAAGTAATATACACACTCACAAACTTTCGCCTTTATAGTGTCAGTCGTTAATAATACAATAATTTATTACTACATATTTTGCAGGTCGAATATTGATGACAGTCCACAACCTGAGCTTAGAGAAACCAATGTTAAAAGAGGACTGGACCCAAAATATCTTCAACCAGCACCAGACGAAAATAAAGTGAGAAGTAAAGGTGAGCTGATTTATTAAGAGGCTTCCCTAGGCAAAGCTGTGCAGGCAAGAAACCATAATTCACTGAAAACAGTGATCAGATTCTTTTTTACCTGTACTTCAATCTAATCTACCGGATTTTGAGGGCGCCACTTAGCTTACAAGAAAGGGCTAAGTGCAGTGCACTTATCCATATCCAAGCTTGTGCATCCATCCATTTAATATATTATGTTTCATAATGGATATGTATTTGTATTGGTTACGAATTGGATACAGATAAGTGCACAAACACCCTTATAGTATTTGGAAAATGAATGAGAAATGAATGATCTATTATTAATTATAATAATAATATTATAATTAATTATTGTTATTATTTCAGATACTTTAAGAGCTAAGTCTAGTGATACCGTAAGACAAACAGGGAAGGAAAATAAGAACATTGAACTACCTAAAGTAGATTATAGAGAGAAAAAATCTTCAAAGAGTGGTACATACAGAGCAACACCAGTTTCAGCTTATTTCCCCTGATATTAAAGAAGGACTCATGCAGTGAAGTACCGCGTTGAGTTAAAATGAAATTCTTCTTGTAAAATAATATTGAAATAAATGTATTTTTATTTTAGTTTAACGTTTATTTCTCTATTTTTATGATGAGATGAACCTAACAGTCCAGCCCCCTGATCGTTATATTTACTCTCCTAGGGGAGGCTTAGGCTATTATCACACTGCACCGCGCACCGCGGCGTAGCGCGGAGCGGTATCGTTCTTTGTAAGTACATCGGTTTGTATGAAAATCACGCGGGGTATGAATGATGGCGATGATGGCTCACTGGCTCGAGTGAAAACAATGGAGCCATAGACAATCACACGCTACGCCGCGTAGCGCGGAGCCCATTGTGAATACCGCAATATGTATGATAGATATCAAGTAAACCCATGATTAAAACTTAACCAAACCAAGGCATCAAAGTCAGGCCATTTTCACACTTGACGCTCAACGCGGCGTAGCGCGGTGAGGCGGAGCTGTATCGTTCTTTGTAAGTACATCGGTTTGTATGGAAAAAACGCGGGGTATATTATATGGCACACTTGCACCGCGCCTACGCGCGGAGTGAAAACAATGGAACCATAGACAATACGCCGCGTTGCGCGTATAGTGTGATCTAGTATCGTGAATAGAAGCCTTTATGGCCACTTTTTTTTGGATTGGCAACAAAATATCCAACGAAAGAAAAGTCAAGTTTTGTCTATGATTTAAAATGACGGATTGGGAGGGGAAGGTCATCACAAATTCCAGTGATTCATGCAGTGTAATTTTATACATTATTTTGTTTCTGTGTCCATTGTAATGTATTTTATAACAGACATGAATTGTTGTGCCAGTGAAAAGAAAAAGTTTTGTTTATAACTCACTGTTATGTTGATGGAGTGCGTTCAATGCGTCCGTTTTTACGTACAAAAAAGTTATCTAATTTTCTAAACGGGTGTAAGTGCCTTTAGATAAAATGCCATTCGACTTTTTGTGTTGTGTGAGGCCCGGCGTGGAGGACATCTCGGAGCTGGACTACTCTCACCAGTCCCTGGCGGAGGTACCCACCGAGGTGTTTGTATACGAGCGTACTCTTGAGACGCTTCTCTGCCAGTGCAACCGGATCACCGAGCTGCCGCGGCAACTGTTCATGTGCCATGGCCTCAAGTATCTAAACTTGAGCGACAACGACCTGCAAGCCATTCCACCCGCCATATCTTCGCTCGTGAATCTACTACATTTCAATATCAGCAGAAACTCACTGGCTTCAATACCGGAAACCATGAAAGCTTTGAAGTATCTTATGTTTCTAGATCTTAGTGTCAATCCATTAGAGAAACTGCCAGATGCAATTACAAATCTTATCGCTCTGCAAGATCTTTACTTGAATGATACTTACCTAGAATATCTGCCTGGAAACTTCGGAAGACTCGCAAATTTACGCATTTTAGAATTGAGAGACAACTACTTGATGATTCTTCCTAAATCCCTTTCACGCTCAACAGAACTGCTGAGGTTGGATATTGGACAAAATGAGTTCCAGCAGTTTCCAGAAGTAATTGGAAAGTTTCTTAAGCTGAAAGAATTGTGGATAGATAATAACAGCTTTACTAACATACCATCAGTAATAAAGCCCTTAGAGAATTTGGTGCATTTAGAAGCAAGCAACAATATGATTGAAGAATTGGCACCAGAAATTGGATATTGTGCACAGTTAGTGGACCTGTGCTTGTCATCCAACAGTTTGATGCAGCTACCAGATACCATTGGACAGCTAGCTAACCTTACAACTTTGAAGTTAGACAACAATAGATTATATTCTATACCAGAAAGTATAGGTCACTTAGCAAATCTTGAAGAACTAATGTTGATGGGCAATTATTTAGAACGAATACCCTCCTCTATTGGGCTTCTAAGGAAACTACAATATCTTAACATTGATGATAACATGCTGAGATCAATTCCACCAGAAATTGGGAGTTGTGTAAAATTATCAGTGTTGTCACTTAGAGCCAATAAATTAACAAAGATCCCTCCAGAAATCGGCCATTTATCCTCTTTGAAAGTTTTAAACTTAGTGCGTAATTTGCTGAGTTGTCTTCCTCAATCCTTGTTAAATTGTGATAATTTGGTAGCCCTGTGGCTATCAGAAAATCAAAGCAAGCCTCTTGTGCCTATGCATTCTGAAGTGGATCCTCAAACATATGAGCAAGTCCTTACTTGTTTCCTCTTCCCCCAAGTGCCTTTAACCCCCATTGAAATAAAATCTGAAAATGAGAAACCGGAATCAAATGAGGCCCAGCCTTCCGCGCGGCACATAAGCTTTGTAGATATGAAAGCAACTCCAAAAGCCCCTGAAAAGCCAGGTCAACTAAGAAGAGCTCCCACACCATATCCAAAAGAACTAAGAGCATTAGCTAAGCATGCACGGAACATTCACAAAGATGGTGCACAAGATGTCACTCCTCCAATGCAAAATGCTGTACATATAAAAGCTGCCAAAATCACACCAACCCTGCAACAAAGATTTGCATCTGATAATAAAATTGAATTAGAAACTGCCAACAAAGATAATCCAGATGGATCTACTCAAGATCCCATGAAAGTATCAGTATATGATAATCTTCCAACAGAAAATACTTATGATAAACCATTTGACCTCACTTATGAACCAAATAAGACTTATAAAAGTGTTGACCATGCTTTATATCCAGAGAATGATGGAGTAACTAAAAGTGAAGTAAATAATGATGGTGCAGCACATTTTAATGGATCACACCATCATTATAATCAGAAACAAAATGAAACTTACTCTACAAGACATGATGTGGAAAGACACAGTGCTCCAGTACAACAAGCTATTTATGGAAGCCAGAAAGATAACTATCCTCATATTCCTCATGCAACTGATGGCAACTACAGAAGCAGTTTAGATGAAACTCGTAATCGCTTGCAAAGACTAAGCCTCAGTTCTAATAATGAGTCTACTATTGCTCCACAATTTGAAAATAATCAGTACACTGCAAGATCAATCATGGATAATATTCCTCCACTTCCACTTGGGCTCAAAAAACCTGCGTATCCAAGGAAAGATCAGATGATGTGCCATGGTATGCCTGACGGCAATTATCACGATAATTATGAATGTGAAACCTATGCAAGTGCAAAAGAAAGATTATATAGTCAAAGAAATTATGATGCTTATAGCTATCACTCTCACGGAAGTCGAGATGTACCCAGCTCTAGAGTGCATACCATTAGTCAAGTGGTGAGTTCAACAACCATGCCAAACTTGAGTAACTATAGCAATATGTATCCAGGTGGAAATAATATAGATGGTCATCATTATAGTCCATCCACACACCATAGTTCTACTAACGCCAATATTTATGGCGCAGCAGCTTCAAGTCCGACTTACGTTTCTTCCCAGTCGCCGGAATTGTATTCTCCTACTGGTCACACGAATACCACAAATCCTTACCGCATGACGAACACACCGCTCATTTCGGATGACGGTAGTTATAGCCATGTTCATTCTCCCACTAGTCAAAATATGTACGATTTGTACGATGCTATACCAGGAGGGTCCTCGAACCCGCCGAGCGTGGCGAGCCACAGTCGGCACAGCCCGAGCGGCCTGTCGGAGCCGGTGTATGTGCGCGGGCAGCCCCCGCCGTACCACATCGCCGCGCCATATACGAAACACGCGCAATACTTCAATGGTACAGGAGGATAGTGGTGACCTAAGCAGGGAGACCACTGCAAGTGTCTCCCTGAAGGCATGTGTTTCTGCGAACACTGTCAACGTTATTGAATTTAATTTATGCCTACTTTTTATATCTGTTTACTAGGTGTGCAATTAAATGTGATAATATTGTAATAATGGCGATTGAAATTGTTGCGGTGCTAAGAGGTGGATCATATTGTTGGAATGCTATACATGTGGATAATTTATTGAGAAGTGGTTGCTTGTAATCCTTTGTATAAATTAAAATTTGAAGTCTGTTTTATGAGAAATAAGGCAGTGTAACTTATAGTGCTGAGAAGACAGATTTGTAGGTACTTGATAAGTACGACGTGTAACAACTATGTTGTTTGATAATACTGTTAATAGATAATTTTCTAAATATAATGATGTAGTTCGGGCGATTGTTTAATATTAATGTTTAAAAATGTAAAATTCTAATCTAACTCTATCAATGTGATGTTGTACGAGCATTTCAAATAATATTGAGAGAAATTGTTTAATTAATGTAGATATACTCTATGGTACTGTTATTCGAGGACCGAAACTCAAAACTCTGACAAGTCTCGATTCTACATCACATCGCGTGTTACGCAAA
>JARACY010001616.1:0-54982 GCA_029255725.1 Scrobipalpa atriplicella | reverse complement strand
GAATTTTATACTGCTCAGCATCTAAGGTTTAATCTTCAACAATTTTTGTAAGAAAGATGATCCACGGGCAACGATGGAGACCTGCGCAATTTGCTCGATAAAATAACTAAATCATAAAGTTCGCTTGATAAGGTATTTTGAATTAGGTCCTACTCAGCCCAGTCTAGTCAAGAAGCTAATATTCAGATCTATTGTTAAAAGAGTTCTACCGTTCATCATATATTCTGGTTTGGATATCCTTCAAAACTGATGAACCATACTATAAAATGGTAGAATGAAATTGAGATTCGTAATAGATGGTTACCCACCTACCCAGAATGGCCTAGAGCTAGGGCTGCATTGTTTCAGAGTTGCCAGATACTTTCTTTTTTGTGTAACTATTAATTTCAATAAAACAGTTGGAACCTTTGCTACACCCTGTCTATGTACTGAAATATTGAAGTAATTTAATTTGTGTATTGTATACTACTAGAATTTCCTTGGAATAATTTATTATGTAAACTTTCTCAGAATTTAATTTAGGCAAATATTCTCATGTTCATTAAATTCCTAGAAGACGAAAATGTAACATTGATTAATTATGTTGTTATTTATTATCCGTGATAGAATTAATTCTATTTACTAGAATAGAAATTCAAACAAATATAAATCTGAAATAATGAAACTAGAAACAACAATGAATTACACATTTTTTGTATTCTTCTGACAGAGGGTAACTGGCAACTTTGCATTGCAATGCAATTCAGCGGCGGCGGGAGAGCAAACTTCACTCGCGATTGCAGTTACGTAAGCCCGCTCGATACAATAGCCACCTCTGAAAATGAACTGATGTTCTAAATTTAAATCTAGACACAACAATGACAAATTTTTATAGAGGGTAACTGGCAACTTTGTATTGCAATGCGAATTCAGCGGCGGCGGGAGAGCAAACTTCACTCGCGATTGCAGTTACGTACGTAAGCTCGCTCGATACTATAGTCAACTCTGAAAATGAACCGATTTCATTACAAGCTTGTATTGTTTTAAATTTAAATCTAGACACAACAATGACACATTTTTGTATTCTTCTAACAGAGGGTAACTGGCAACTTTGCATTGCAATGCAAATGCAGCGGCGGCGGGACTCGGGAGAGCAAACTTCACTCGCGATTGCAGTTACGTAAGCTCGCTCGATACGATAGCCAACTCTGAAAATGAAACCGAGGGAACTGTGGGTACGAAATACATCAGTACCTCTGTCACCTCTGTGCCTAATGAATTTCATTTGCCTATATTATTTTTATGTTATAAATATGAAAAAATGTCACAAACATGTCTTTTATTTATGAGATGAGATGTCAACAATTATTTTTTTAACGGATTTCGTAAAAAGTTTTATTTAGTTTAATAAACCTCACAATAATGTCCTTTAAATCGATGTAGTTAACGATATAAATATTATAGATTTTCAAATTTTCTGCTGAATCAATTTGCAGAGTGCTATAGTAATCTAAAATTGTACTACATACCACATTCAATCTTCCATGCTGGACTGGGAGTGATAGAAAAACATAGAATGTGCCAGCTGCATCTTCTCCCGGGCATGCTGTAAAAACCAGCTAAGGGATTCGAGGGTTTTAATGTTTTGCAATTTAGGCGATGGGCTGACAACCTGTCACTAATAGCAATACACATGACCATCTGAAATAACCCTCAAAACTTGTCAGACGTGGCGGAATGACCTTTCGGTCGTTTTTGCTCTGCCTACCCCATTAGGGATAAAGGCGTGATTTATGTATGTATGTATGTACCACATTCAACCGATAGCATAGGCATGAAACCTTTGAGGTTGCGAATGCAAACTATCACGTATAATGACAGCAATGTATTATGAAAGGGTGTTATCCTCACCTGTGGATTGCGTATTAGATTTTATGATAGCTTTTCGGATTGGATTTTCAGTATAATACCTATGCTTGCCGCACCAGTATCATTTTGGTCTGACCTTTTAACCGAATCGAGTAAGTTGCCTAGCTAGATAGTCAATTAAATACTTAGTAGATGTCTACACATACACATAAATAAGTGAGTTAATACTCAATTTAGATCAGGAAGCGACGAGACGCCACTCGGCTGGATCATTCTATGTTTTTCTATTGCTCCCAGTCCAGCATGGAAATACAACTATAACTGTTCCTCCAGTCAGGTATACGTCATAAATTTGTACCTGTTTGTAGAGCGCTTATAGACACGTCAAGTAGTGAAATACGATCCACTTGTCAGCCTGATCGAATCTTGCTGAGCGAGGCCTTTGGTAGTTCCAGCAGATAGCTTCCTTGCAATCTAGATAGGAAGATAATTTTCTTTCCTGTGATAACAAAACGATTGCATCAATTTTTGCTAAATAAAATAGAAGAAATCTGACAGTAATACGTATTAACGTGGTTACAATAAATACAATATGCGATTAACTGTAATGACAAATTTAATCACCATATATTGCATTTTCAAATTCAGATGTAGTTTTTAATGCCCTCGTAGTTTGCATTTCCCCGCCTTGCGCATTTGAAATGCAATGCAAAGCAACCCCTGTTCACCTCGTAGTCTAGTAAACCTACTAATGTTTGTAATAGAACGGGTCACATAAATTGACATTTCATATGTTATGTAAAATAGTTATGTTTAGTAGGTACTTCAAATGTTTGAATTATCTGATATAAATGATTTCACGATATTATTTGCCAGTTTAACTACTTTTTCTAGGGTACGCAGCGGAAAATGAAGTCAACTCAATATTGGCATCCATTAATGGCAAAAATACATCACAAAATCTCAAAAAAAAAAAAAAACATTAATTATCAAATGAGACATGCGGCTATGGCTGTGATGTAAATATTATTTGTAATATTTTTTGATTTCACAAAAATTAAGTGTCTTGATGCGACACGAATTATTTATTTTACCGGAATATAGTTCCCGGGTAGACGGGAAAGATGCAAGACATCTATAACCAGCCCCAACCTTCTCTTCTAGCTCAAAGGATACTTGAAGCTAGTTCGATTTCATTGACGACTTTAATGCGACACTTGTTCCTATATTTACTGGACTAATAGTTCCCGGGTAGACGGGGTGCAGGCCATCTATTACCAGCCCCAACTTTCTCTTCTAGCTCAAAGGATACTTGAAGCTGGTTTATTGTTACAAAGATCTAGTGTTTCAACTTTGTAGGAACAGCTAATATAATTTATGGATGACCTAAACTAATATTGGAAATCGATCTTTGAATAAAATATGTACTAGTCGGCCGTGAATTTTAACATCTCTGTCAGGAATATCGTGTCGTTCTCGACCATACATCATCACGACAGATATAAGAAGGTACCTAGTACCTAAGGTAAGCATACCTACTTTCGGTCTAAGAATTATTTTGTTAAAGAATAAAAAACAATGCTATATGCTGGAAAGTGAGCTATAAAAATGTAGGTAGACATTTTCAGCAGTTTTTTCTTCCGGCATAAACTAGAAGAAAAAACCACAGAGTTTCAGTAGGCGACCCTCTATAGTGTTCTTAGTTTAAAGCGTGTCTTTATGTGAAATAAGCAGGAATAATGATTCACATGACGTGTGAAACAAATGACCATAAGCTCGCAATCAGTGTTGCCAGTTGAGCTAAATACGATTTACGACAAGACTTGCCGGAACCGGAATTGTTATTTGCCGGGACAAGGCCGCTGGGTGTGTCGGGAAATGGGCAGCGCGACTTTAACACCGCTAATCGATCGGACTCTTACATCACAACGTTCGACGTGACAAGAATTTTACTCGACATTAAGTTTCTTTTATACTGGACTGGGAGCGATAGGATGTTCCAGCTCTCGGGCATGCTGTAGAAGTCAGCAAAAGGGTCTTGAGACTTACAGTTTCGGGTTGACAACCTGTCATTAGGTATAGCGATACACATTACAATATCAAATTGCCCTAAATATTTTTCAGACGTGGCGAAGGCGCCTTTAACGCTCTGCCTACCCCGTAAGGAATAAAAGCATTACTTTATGTATGTATGTACTATGTAGCCATAAAATCAGTTTTTAAGCCACGCCAATAGGCTTCATTCATGGTTTGTGTAACCATCTCAATCAGAAACAGCAACCGGTTTTAACGGGTTCAGTGCCTTCTGAAGCACCAAATCCTCTTAGTAGGTATACATTTTTTTTCCTCCGTTAAAATTGAACCCACGGAACCACGAAGACAAGTGAATCGACTCTACGAAAAGCTACAAGAGTATGCGCAACAGTTTCGTGACCTTCTCCTCACCCTGGCCCCTTTACCCCCATTTTAAAGAAGCTGTAACTGTTTCCGTAGAACACGGCAGTAAACGTCACTTCGACTTTCCGAAACGCCACATAAAAGCTTCTCTCAACTTTTAGCACTTTTTACGCGGCCCGTAAAACCATAATGTCCGAGCCACAAAAACTATCGCGTTTATCTCGTTCCAGATTCATAGCAGCGTCGGTTTTTTGGTGGAAAAGTTCAAAATAAAGGCGACACCAATCTGCTGCGAGCTAAACTAATTTGAACTTTATCTCGTTATACTTTAATTTGAGAGTAAAAGGACAAAATTTGCAATTTTCGCGACGAATACGAAACACGTGCAGAATAATTTATGAAATATTTTAATGATTTGTCTCCATTCCGCTCTTGATTTTGATATAATTTTTTAGAATGGGTCACCTGAAATCCATATTTTTTAAAGAGGTGTCTCCGTAGACATTTTCGTCCATCCGTTTTTATGTCGTACGTTAAATAATAACAATAAAATTTACAGTTAGTGGTGCGTTAGAGGAAGTTTTCAATCTTTTATTATTTATTTGTCATTACAGTTAATCGCATATTGTATTTATTGTAACCACGTTAATACGTATTACTGTCAGATTTCTTCTATTTTATTTAGCAAAAATTGATGCAATCGTTTTGTTATCACAGGAAAGAAAATTATCTTCCTATCTAGATTGCAAGGAAGCTATCTGCTGGAACTACCAAAGGCCTCGCTCAGCAAGATTCGATCAGGCTGACAAGTGGATCGTATTTCACTACTTGACGTGTCTATAAGCGCTCTACAAACAGGTACAAATTTATGACGTATACCTGACTGGAGGAACAGTTATAGTTGTATTTCCATGCTGGACTGGGAGCAATAGAAAAACATAGAATGATCCAGCCGAGTGGCGTCTCGTCGCTTCCTGATCTAAATTGAGTATTAACTCACTTATTTATGTGTATGTGTAGACATCTACTAAGTATTTAATTGACTATCTAGCTAGGCAACTTACTCGATTCGGTTAAAAGGTCAGACCAAAATGATACTGGTGCGGCAAGCATAGGTATTATACTGAAAATCCAATCCGAAAAGCTATCATAAAATCTAATACGCAATCCACAGGTGAGGATAACACCCTTTCATAATACATTGCTGTCATTATACGTGATAGTTTGCATTCGCAACCTCAAAGGTTTCATGCCTATGCTATCGGTTGAATGTGGTACATACATACATACATAAATCACGCCTTTATCCCTAATGGGGTAGGCAGAGCAAAAACGACCGAAAGGTCATTCCGCCACGTCTGACAAGTTTTGAGGGTTATTTCAGATGGTCATGTGTATTGCTATTAGTGACAGGTTGTCAGCCCATCGCCTAAATTGCAAAACATTAAAACCCTCGAATCCCTTAGCTGGTTTTTACAGCATGCCCGGGAGAAGATGCAGCTGGCACATTCTATGTTTTTCTATCACTCCCAGTCCAGCATGGAAGATTGAATGTGGTATGTAGTACAATTTTAGATTACTATAGCACTCTGCAAATTGATTCAGCAGAAAATTTGAAAATCTATAATATTTATATCGTTAACTACATCGATTTAAAGGACATTATTGTGAGGTTTATTAAACTAAATAAAACTTTTTACGAAATCCGTTAAAAAAATAATTGTTGACATCTCATCTCATAAATAAAAGACATGTTTGTGACATTTTTTCATATTTATAACATAAAAATAATATAGGCAAATGAAATTCATTAGGCACAGAGGTGACAGAGGTACTGATGTATTTCGTACCCACAGTTCCCTCGGTTTCATTTTCAGAGTTGGCTATCGTATCGAGCGAGCTTACGTAACTGCAATCGCGAGTGAAGTTTGCTCTCCCGAGTCCCGCCGCCGCTGCATTTGCATTGCAATGCAAAGTTGCCAGTTACCCTCTGTTAGAAGAATACAAAAATGTGTCATTGTTGTGTCTAGATTTAAATTTAAAACAATACAAGCTTGTAATGAAATCGGTTCATTTTCAGAGTTGACTATAGTATCGAGCGAGCTTACGTACGTAACTGCAATCGCGAGTGAAGTTTGCTCTCCCGCCGCCGCTGAATTCGCATTGCAATACAAAGTTGCCAGTTACCCTCTATAAAAATTTGTCATTGTTGTGTCTAGATTTAAATTTAGAACATCAGTTCATTTTCAGAGGTGGCTATTGTATCGAGCGGGCTTACGTAACTGCAATCGCGAGTGAAGTTTGCTCTCCCGCCGCCGCTGAATTGCATTGCAATGCAAAGTTGCCAGTTACCCTCTGTCAGAAGAATACAAAAATGTGTAATTCATTGTTGTTTCTAGTTTCATTATTTCAGATTTATATTTGTTTGAATTTCTATTCTAGTAAATAGAATTAATTCTATCACGGATAATAAATAACAACATAATTAATCAATGTTACATTTTCGTCTTCTAGGAATTTAATGAACATGAGAATATTTGCCTAAATTAAATTCTGAGAAAGTTTACATAATAAATTATTCCAAGGAAATTCTAGTAGTATACAATACACAAATTAAATTACTTCAATATTTCAGTACATAGACAGGGTGTAGCAAAGGTTCCAACTGTTTTATTGAAATTAATAGTTACACAAAAAAGAAAGTATCTGGCAACTCTGAAACAATGCAGCCCTAGCTCTAGGCCATTCTGGGTAGGTGGGTAACCATCTATTACGAATCTCAATTTCATTCTACCATTTTATAGTATGGTTCATCAGTTTTGAAGGATATCCAAACCAGAATATATGATGAACGGTAGAACTCTTTTAACAATAGATCTGAATATTAGCTTCTTGACTAGACTGGGCTGAGTAGGACCTAATTCAAAATACCTTATCAAGCGAACTTTATGATTTAGTTATTTTATCGAGCAAATTGCGCAGGTCTCCATCGTTGCCCGTGGATCATCTTTCTTACAAAAATTGTTGAAGATTAAACCTTAGATGCTGAGCAGTATAAAATTCAAAATATTTTAGTATCAGATTCTTTAGTTTTTTTTTTTTTTGCCAATTATAACAGTTATTTAATAAAATTCTTGTTTGTGCTTTTGCAGGTAAGTCAGGGGGTACTGAATTCCGAGTAAGTTGCCTAGCTAGATAGTCAATTAAATACTTAGTAGATGTCTACACATACACATAAATAAGTGAGTTAATACTCAATTTAGATCAGGAAGCGACGAGACGCCACTCGGCTGGATCATTCTATGTTTTTCTATTGCTCCCAGTCCAGCATGGAAATACAACTATAACTGTTCCTCCAGTCAGGTATACGTCATAAATTTGTACCTGTTTGTAGAGCGCTTATAGACACGTCAAGTAGTGAAATACGATCCACTTGTCAGCCTGATCGAATCTTGCTGAGCGAGGCCTTTGGTAGTTCCAGCAGATAGCTTCCTTGCAATCTAGATAGGAAGATAATTTTCTTTCCTGTGATAACAAAACGATTGCATCAATTTTTGCTAAATAAAATAGAAGAAATCTGACAGTAATACGTATTAACGTGGTTACAATAAATACAATATGCGATTAACTGTAATGACAAATAAATAATAAAAGATTGAAAACTTCCTCTAACGCACCACTAACTGTAAATTTTATTGTTATTATTTAACGTACGACATAAAAACGGATGGACGAAAATGTCTACGGAGACACCTCTTTAAAAAATATGGATTTCAGGTGACCCATTCTAAAAAATTATATCAAAATCAAGAGCGGAATGGAGACAAATCATTAAAATATTTCATAAATTATTCTGCACGTGTTTCGTATTCGTCGCGAAAATTGCAAATTTTGTCCTTTTACTCTCAAATTAAAGTATAACGAGATAAAGTTCAAATTAGTTTAGCTCGCAGCAGATTGGTGTCGCCTTTATTTTGAACTTTTCCACCAAAAAACCGACGCTGCTATGAATCTGGAACGAGATAAACGCGATAGTTTTTGTGGCTCGGACATTATGGTTTTACGGGCCGCGTAAAAAGTGCTAAAAGTTGAGAGAAGCTTTTATGTGGCGTTTCGGAAAGTCGAAGTGACGTTTACTGCCGTGTTCTACGGAAACAGTTACAGCTTCTTTAAAATGGGGGTAAAGGGGCCAGGGTGAGGAGAAGGTCACGAAACTGTTGCGCATACTCTTGTAGCTTTTCGTAGAGTCGATTCACTTGTCTTCGTGGTTCCGTGGGTTCAATTTTAACGGAGGAAAAAAAATGTATACCTACTAAGAGGATTTGGTGCTTCAGAAGGCACTGAACCCGTTAAAACCGGTTGCTGTTTCTGATTGAGATGGTTACACAAACCATGAATGAAGCCTATTGGCGTGGCTTAAAAACTGATTTTATGGCTACATAGTACATACATACATAAAGTAATGCTTTTATTCCTTACGGGGTAGGCAGAGCGTTAAAGGCGCCTTCGCCACGTCTGAAAAATATTTAGGGCAATTTGATATTGTAATGTGTATCGCTATACCTAATGACAGGTTGTCAACCCGAAACTGTAAGTCTCAAGACCCTTTTGCTGACTTCTACAGCATGCCCGAGAGCTGGAACATCCTATCGCTCCCAGTCCAGTATAAAAGAAACTTAATGTCGAGTAAAATTCTTGTCACGTCGAACGTTGTGATGTAAGAGTCCGATCGATTAGCGGTGTTAAAGTCGCGCTGCCCATTTCCCGACACACCCAGCGGCCTTGTCCCGGCAAATAACAATTCCGGTTCCGGCAAGTCTTGTCGTAAATCGTATTTAGCTCAACTGGCAACACTGATTGCGAGCTTATGGTCATTTGTTTCACACGTCATGTGAATCATTATTCCTGCTTATTTCACATAAAGACACGCTTTAAACTAAGAACACTATAGAGGGTCGCCTACTGAAACTCTGTGGTTTTTTCTTCTAGTTTATGCCGGAAGAAAAAACTGCTGAAAATGTCTACCTACATTTTTATAGCTCACTTTCCAGCATATAGCATTGTTTTTTATTCTTTAACAAAATAATTCTTAGACCGAAAGTAGGTATGCTTACCTTAGGTACTAGGTACCTTCTTATATCTGTCGTGATGATGTATGGTCGAGAACGACACGATATTCCTGACAGAGATGTTAAAATTCACGGCCGACTAGTACATATTTTATTCAAAGATCGATTTCCAATATTAGTTTAGGTCATCCATAAATTATATTAGCTGTTCCTACAAAGTTGAAACACTAGATCTTTGTAACAATAAACCAGCTTCAAGTATCCTTTGAGCTAGAAGAGAAAGTTGGGGCTGGTAATAGATGGCCTGCACCCCGTCTACCCGGGAACTATTAGTCCAGTAAATATAGGAACAAGTGTCGCATTAAAGTCGTCAATGAAATCGAACTAGCTTCAAGTATCCTTTGAGCTAGAAGAGAAGGTTGGGGCTGGTTATAGATGTCTTGCATCTTTCCCGTCTACCCGGGAACTATATTCCGGTAAAATAAATAATTCGTGTCGCATCAAGACACTTAATTTTTGTGAAATCAAAAAATATTACAAATAATATTTACATCACAGCCATAGCCGCATGTCTCATTTGATAATTAATGTTTTTTTTTTTTTTTGAGATTTTGTGATGTATTTTTGCCATTAATGGATGCCAATATTGAGTTGACTTCATTTTCCGCTGCGTACCCTAGAAAAAGTAGTTAAACTGGCAAATAATATCGTGAAATCATTTATATCAGATAATTCAAACATTTGAAGTACCTACTAAACATAACTATTTTACATAACATATGAAATGTCAATTTATGTGACCCGTTCTATTACAAACATTAGTAGGTTTACTAGACTACGAGGTGAACAGGGGTTGCTTTGCATTGCATTTCAAATGCGCAAGGCGGGGAAATGCAAACTACGAGGGCATTAAAAACTACATCTGAATTTGAAAATGCAATATATGGTGATTAAATTTGTGAAGAGTAGGTCTTTGTTTGAATAGTTATTCTGAGCCGGAATCAACTGTCCATGGAAGAACTTACGAAAACTGCCTGTCCAGTGTAGTATTTTGATGCTATCAGAAAATAATAATTAAAACTGACCTGAGACGAGCTTTTTTATTCTTATAGTCGAGCTTAAGCAATAAAAAACTTTGCCACAAAGTGGGCAGGTACTATCAAATAGAATTAGTACAAAGTAACCATTTTTTATCATTTGTTTTTCAAATAGGTGATTGTGACGTGTTCTCAAACCATTGCCCAAAATGTAAAACAATGTAAACCGCATTACCAGCATCGAAGTAAAATATGTAAAAGGAACCCTTCTACGTTACAGTTTTTTTTCTTTTGTAATCGTTTGTAATGTAATTTTGCACTGATGGAAGGCAAGTAAAGCGCTGGCAGCTGTAAATCTTTGAACCACTCTTGCACACAAAAAGCAAAGATGGGATGAAATTACACAAAGCTTTTAACTTAAAACCTTCCGCACCAAGTTTTTGCTTTATTAATAAAAATGTATAAATGAAAATGACTTCAATTTGCATAATTATCTTTCGCATATAATCGCTAAGGTCTTTATGAATATGAGTTTTTAAATCTTGAGGAATGAAATGTTCTTTCTTTCTGTAGGCTTTATAATATTATAATAAGTCTTCTTTATAAGTCTATGCTACTAGTATACGTATTTATGTTTTTATTTGATAAGTAAATGAGGAAAAAGTTTCATCGTTGCTAGTTTCCACAAGCTGGAGATATAAATATCAAAATGGAAGTTACACTAAATTTGTTGTTTAGGGCTACGTTCTTTTTGTTTTCGGTTCGTTCTAGAAAAAAATAATGAATCTAACCTATAATATTCCTCATAATGATTATAATGATGATGAAGTCCTGTTATCCCTCATTAGGTGCATGTGGCATTAGGGATTTCCGCTGCTCTCAATCTTGCGCAGCAACGTCTGGGTCTTCCCAGCCAAGACCAGTTGATGCAGCTTCTTTTTAAACTGGGCGCCTCCAGATGGTACGTGGGTGGCCCAGTCTACGCATTCCATACGCTTGCCATGTTAAATCTTGTGTGGAATTTGATACTTGTAACCATTTCTCCATTTTCCCCCTTCTAGAGGTACATACGTGTAAAAATGCAGTCGAGTCCTTCCAGCAGAGTTCTAGCTGTGTCATGGACGAGAGCCAAGCAATTAAGCGCGGGCCTCGCGGGACCTGACTCTGCTTGCTTCGGAGGCCCAAATTGTTCCCGTTACTTGCACTTTTTCGACACCCGAGCTGAAACCGAGCGTTTGCCGAGTAGATATGTTTAGTCTGGTAAAGAATTCCTTTAGTAAGCCGTTTTTCCACAGGAACGATCGAGTTCTGAATGCTTACCAAGTAGATTGCAAACTTCTTTTCTTTTAGCCAATGCGGGATACACGGTATAGCAACTCCTTGTCGCATGTGGGGTATTTTTGTTGTCGACGCGTGCTTATGCTTACTCGTACCAAATTGTCATCTTACAAAAAATTATTCCGGTATTTTGCATTCTGTCTTCGATTTTCCCGCAGTGAAAGCTTCACTTCCGCTTTCTTAATTAAATTGCTAGTCAATAAAAGAACTATTATGATTGGTTTAAATGGAAGAATGCCTTTGTGGCTTTAACAGCAAGAGGACGGAAATGAAGCAAACTTAGGAAGCAAGGTTTTTGTCCAGCAGTTGGTGTAGGCTAACAATAAAAGCAAATTTAATTTAACTAAGCTAGTAAAATCTGTCATAAATTAGTGCACGTAGGTAGTGGAGAGCTGCCCTTATTCATTCAGTCCGGAAAGAAATTTCTCTTAGATTAATGTCTACCGACGCTGAATTTCCCGAGCACTCGAGCGGCCGCGGTTACGTCACGTAATCTTTCAAGATTTGCCAGATACGGTCCGTTTGTAGAGGGATCGCGTTGCAACAAGTTCAACAGAGATAAGTGCATTTGGACGCGACTGTACTTTTTCTCTAACTTCAACAAACATTTTCTGCTGCTTCCTTGTGGAATGTGCTGCGAAGAATAGTTCTTTTATTGTTTCTTTTTAAATTTAAATTTGGATTTTAATGTTTTTGCTTGTTGATTTCGAAAATTGTCTTGAGAAGTATTGAATATTTGATTAATTTTATTTATTAATAATTAATTATATTTTTGTTAGTCCTCTAATTATTCTATTTACCCTGTTCTGGTTTGCCAGGTAAGTACATGCCAACCATGCATACATCTGTATTTAACTGCCTACACAATTTAAATACTTTTTAAAACTAAAATAAACTGATTGATGGACGTTTTCTGAGTCACGGTTTTCCTAATTTTCCACGACATTTAGAAAACGCTTCAACTCTGAATAAATTTAAATAATTGACAGGACACTGCGGTCTTTAGAACCATGATAAATGACATACGGTTCTTACCTTTAAACATACAGAGTGTTATTTGAATTAGGCACACGTATTCGAAGACGGTTCATTTTATTTATCCTGTGAGGTTGACTCAATGTTAAAATATTATGCATAACCCTAAGCAGAAATATTAAACTTAAATATCGCTCATAATCGCTTGTAATTATTTTTCCACTAATGCCAAACAACAATATGTCAAATTTAATGAATATATGACAATGTTTCGGAGAAGTAATTTACAAATACTTAAGTAAATGAACTGCTAAAATTAAAACTTTAACTTTGTTTTGTACAAAACAAAGTTGTTGTCATTTTAGTTAAAATTAGGATACGCATAAGTTGATGTACCTAACTTGTCCTCAGAAAAAATATTTCGAAACTGAATAATAAGAATAACCATTATAATACCCCGTTACGTTTTTTTTTTGTCCAGTAAGTATCTAGATTAATCCACAAGTCATCAGAGGAAAATATTCTGTAAAATGCATATTTTCCAACACTGAAAATTTACCTAAGTAGGTAGGTACCTATTCGTATAATGTTAGTAGGTAGAGGTGTATTAATCGAATTTTAAAATAGTTTGGCTTTTAAAAATCTCTGATCACATCAGGGCTCATCACGCTGACCCACACTTATTATGAGCCTGTGGTGTCCCACTGCAGGGCAAAGGCCTCTCTCCCTCCCTTGCGCGCTAAACCGTGATCAATGGAAGGGAGGGGACCCACACAAACACAAAAAATAGAAGCAGTCTTAGACATATCGGAAACAGCCTTGAAGCAATTGCGTGATTTCCTCAAATGATGGGAAAATAATGGTGGCTCTATTGAGGGACAATGCCACTACGGTAATCGGCTGATTTGACGAGTAGACGATTTATTCCAGCTTATCTATATTTCGCTTCAGTGCTTCCGAAGCGATAAGCGTTATTACTAATTTTATCCTGTTATTTGATCATAAACCGTATAATGCCTGTTTATGCTCCGGTAATAGACTGGTTTAAAGTGCAGTTTCTGCTGAACTCTTAAAGTCAGCAATATCCAGATACCTGTCAATATTGGGCAAAAGCCGGGGCTTCAATACACGTTATATTGTTTATACATGTATAACTTAGTTCGCAACCTAATACCACTGCAGGAGGCACACGCTAAAGTGGTTGCAAGCATTGCAGCCTTATACCTATATAGACAATACGTACTCATAAGTACGTAGAGTATAAACTGTTTTACATACCTAGAGTATCGATAGGATTCGTAGGTATTCTCATTTCGCTGAAAGCCTCCCTCAATATCAGTTAGATAAAATGGTTAACCAAAAACTGAGACCGATAAAAATGTTTGTACACAACACGTAAATATGCTTTATAACACATTTTCTCGTAAAGGGTCTCTTTATACACCAATTTCAATATTGATTTAATTAATTAAAAATTTGATTTAATTAATTTTTACAATAAATTACATCCATTTATCTGTAACAAAATCAAATAAATATTAATTTACTTTCTTAGTACCTAATACTGGCTGGTTTTTGTTTCTTTGTACTATGGCTTAAAAAAGAAAGCGTTGATGCGCGCGCATCCTAATTTGTGAACGAGTAAAAATTATTCCGCGCGTTTTTTCTTTTCGCTGTATTGTTTTAATTTTTTAGCTATTTCCTCGCAAATATGTTATAAAACGTCGTACGACATACGTGCGGTTTGATAATTACAGCCTCTGCTTTCTTGTAGCCCTCGCCTACGGCTCGGGCTAGCAATATCGCCTCGGCTGTAACTATCAACGCACCGCACTTGTATCGTAATGTACTATTATACCTGAAGGGGTAGACAAAGCTGCCGTTTATTTGTGCATAGGTTCTATAATGGATTAATATTTATCAACCATAATCCGATTCTTGGCAAAAATCTATGTCGATACTTACCTAATATTAATGCGAAGGTGTTTGTATGTCATTCATTCACGTCTAAACAGCTGAACCGATTTTGATGTTTGGCAGTACGATAGATAGATTGTGTAAATCATACTGTACCGTATATTATTTTCCGTGGACATTTCTAGCGACACCGATTTGTGTGTGCCTTATTTGGGCCTTTCGAATAGGAATGGATTGGGGAAACGATCATTTTATACGGAGGAAATAGAGGGAAAGGAAACACTCTTATACAAAACTTGAACGTCGGTCGCGAAATAAAAATAAGTCGTGTGTAGCGTCGCGGTCAATATGCCTTTCCTTTTTTTTAAATTTTACTTGTTGACACACATTATAATTATATAAATTGTTAAATGTGCATTACAATTTTCTTTGTTTAAGTAAGCATTTGGGACAAAACCGTCATTGTTTTGTTACACCAAATATAATGATCATCATGTAAATAAAGCGATAGAAGAAGAGTTTAAAACTTTTTATGTTATCGATATAATTTTACTATGAGTCGGACGCTGGTCGTAGCCTGCAGGGAGCGAAAGAACTTTTTATTGTTTTTTTTTTAATTTGGAATGGGTTAGCTCTTGACTCTAGACACAAAGGTCAGCGATAACCGTGACAGAGTCGACGATGGAGCGAGCTAGCCCAGAAAACGCCTTTTAAGGCACCGGAATTTTTTACCGCAAGCAGTTTTGCAAGCGACAGGAATTAACTGGAAACATTAAAAGTTTATATCGGTGCAATTGGGAGCAATTTACGTATTATTACTTTACCTATTCCGTATTTTTATCGATATATAGAGGTCGTTCATCAGTCCAGCAAATCATAGGTAGGTATGCTATATTTTTTACCAGTGATAAAAATACTAGTACCTATTTATATCCAAGCTCTTCATGAGTGAGTAGATAGTAGACTTACTAAAGAATCAGCTGATCGAATTTTATTTTATAGACGGATTGTATGAAATTCGTATCATATCATTCGAATCATAGTAGGTACTTAGAGAAAGCTGTTCTTTTAATCACTTGATTGAAATCACGAGAAATGTATAAAAAACTGTATGTATCATTATGTATTTGGCGCACCGTTTTTAGGTCAAGCAGTAATCGATTCTGCGATTTTTTTTGGCGACCGCGAATTCTAAAATAAAATACCTAGGTATCTAAATTATTTTCTACTTCAATTCGAATGTTTAATATTTTTATTGTTTGTGATTTATTTATATAATAAATTCAACGCAAAATAATCATTACTAACCGACCATTTATCATTGTCTCCTAAAGGTGGTTTCGAATTAAAAAACGCTTCGTCACTGGCACGTTCAATCGCTTTATTTCGAATTTACCGGACAAAATTCAGCCAATGGGTCACTTGATTTATATTGAAGCTGGTGCCATTTGTAGGGTAGATGGTATGAGGGTCTAGTGGGTCAGTAGTTGACCAACCCATGCACCGCACATTTTTATTGTTTTCTAAAATGTGCTTCAATCGGTAAACACTCAGAAGAGATAAAAGAAATAGGATTTAGTAAATTTTCTATGATTGCCTACTCCGTTTGAGTAAGTAATCATATTTTAAGGACAATTAATTATTTTTTATCCGATATTATGAAAAATACTTAGCATAGGAAAATACAGCTAAAACGTTTACTTAGAACAATATTTTTGTTTGAACGAAACCCGACGATGCAGAGCGTATTGGATTTTTCACGATTTTTCACTCCGAAGTAGCATACCTACGAAATGCGAGTGGTTTCATTCCACATGCCTCAATTCACCCTAATAAGACAAAGTTTTAAATGAACGTACTTGGGAGCGCAGCACTGTTTGGAGAATGGGGAAAATTCATACTTTTAGATTTCTAGCACATCATAATTGTCTGTTGAAAATTAAAAAAATCGTTTGTAAGAATTATTTCGATACGACAATAGTTACCGAGATATATAATTTTAAAGTAAGCGCGTGGCCCGGCCGCCGGATACCACACTTTTGTACCGGGCTGGCGGCTAATGACGTCACGCGCGTACGCTGTTTATTAACTATCGTAGGCATACTTCAAATAACTGTAAAATCATAACTACTGAAGATTTTAGAATTAAACAAAACCAGTGTATTTGTATACCCTCAAGCTCTACTATACTGTGGCAGACTTCTAGCAAATTTACACACCTTTTCACATTCCTCATTGTCAAAAATTACATTGGCTGCGTTAGTTCTTTTTTTCGCCACGTTCGTTTAAAACCTTGTCGTATTATACGTTGCTATTACTTCGTACATCGTCGTTGGATACGGTGTAGCTTTTAAGAGAGTTTGATTTTATTGCGACGTATAAACGCCTGCGCGCAGCCTCATCGAATTGATTGGGCTAATGTGATATCTGGGTGTTGTCGGGTTTTTGGGGAGAATACATACATACATAAAATCACGCCTTTATCCCTATAGGGGTAGGCAGAGCAAAAACGACCTAAACAAAGGTTGTTCCTCCACGTCTGACAAGTTTTAGGGGGTTATAACAGAAGATTATGTATATTAAACGCCTAAACGCCAATACATTGAAACCCTCAAATCCCTTAGCTGCTGGTTTTTTACAGCATGACCGGGAGGAGATGCAGCTGGCACATTCTATATTTTTCTATCACTCCCAGTCCAGCATGGAAGCAATTGGGGAGAATTCTTGTTCCATTTTGGTTAACGAGTTCAGTTTTAAGCTTTACGTAACTTGGTAGATCTATACTCTACTCTAGTGCATTTTCTCTCTTCTCCTGTTGTGTACAAAATAGACAACTTTTGTGTACATTGTTGTCTTTAGTACAAATCCAACTTTGTTGTAGATGTTGTCTCTTCGAGCTGGTAACCACTGCCACTTCTCTTACCGCATTTGGAGCATCAGAACAGGAGTCGTATTTTTGAATTACTCAAATCGAATTCGCATACGAAAGACTAACATTCACATGGTAAATTGTATGAAAATCGCATGCGAAAGTTACTCTTTCGTATGCGCATTGGAGTTCGAGTAGTTCAAAAATACGGCTCCAGAAACTTCATAATTAATTGGGTTGCGTTTATAAAGAATAAATTAAGATAAAGCTGTAGCAGAATATCTTACACGGGAACAAGAAAAAAAATGAATGTCACGAAGATATTTTATTTTGGATTTTTCTAACATGTGTTTTTGACTACCTTCCTACGAATGTAACTGTAGCACAGAATATATAATAGTACCTGTAGTGACTATTTAGTCACAATATCCTCCTAAAGGCCCTTTTCAGGTCCCTTCCAGTTCATAAACTTTTCTGTTGAAACAATACGAGTATTGCTTACGGTAAATTACTGAACCTTACCTTTCGCCCTTTGTTTGTTTATTCCAAGCTTTTATCCAAATGTTTATTGGACTGTGAATAATACGATGGGAAAATTACGTGTTGTTAGTAATTTTTACATTTCGACTTTCATGCATAACATAAATTGCAATGCAAAATTCTACTTTTTAAGTTAGGTTAAGGTTAGGATACAGTTGAAGAGGAAGATTCTACTCATGAAACTAAACAAAATTAAATAGGTATTAAGTATTGTGTAGGTTCCTATAACCTGCAGATTTCTGTCACGTTCTTACACAATTTTTTAAGTTTTTAAATTAGGTGCTACACTGAAAAAACTGATAATGATAGATGACGTGAATTCAGCTTAAAACATGATGAATTCACGTAAAGTAGGGAGCATACTGACATCACCAAAAATAAGGATGATAATACTGTTGCTGATGATAACGGCATTTAAGAGGACATATCATCATGGATTTAGTGGGATGAGTATGCATTACTTAATTATGTTCCTACTGTTTATGTTCCATTTCCTCATATCTCGTGGTATGACCTATTATTTTTCCTACAATTTTGTGATGACGTGCTCACGTCTCCATTGATGTCCTACCAAACTATTAATATTTCCTCTTATTTTGGGTTATGACCTATTATTTTTCCTACTATTTCGTGACGACGTCATCACATCTCCTGTGGTATCATACCAAATATTATTACTTCCTCTTATTTTGGGTTATGACCTATTATTTTTCTTACTATTTCGTGACGACGTCATCACATCTCCGGTGGTGTCATACCAAATATTATTATTTCCTCTTATTTTGGGTTATGACTTATTATTTTTCCTACTATTTAGTGACGACGTCCTCACATCTTCGGTGGTGTCATACCAAATAATATTATTTCCTCTTATTTTGGGTTATGACCTATTATTTTATACGTTTTGAAAGGAAACCAGAGTTACCGATACCAACCGCTCCGGCTTACTTATGATAACGCCGTGAACACAACGATACCGCGTTTCAGATACTAACAGCGACATCTCTCGGATTATTTGTGCGTAATCAGAAGCTCGAGTATGGCCAAATATACATAATTCATCAACCTAATGACGTAGGAATTTAATTTATAAATAGCGCATCATCTAATTAGAGTAGATATATCCTGTCAGTTGGGCCTACTGCTTCCGTCAAAGTGTGAACGCTTCACTACACTAACCTTCATTTCCTTGTAATTAATTCCTCCTACTACACTACAGTTTCAAGTAAAAAATAAGCAGTAATCCCACGCTATTTCCATTCATGTAAGATATGAAGTTATTCTTTTGATTTATGTTTTCAAATAGGCGCACTGCGAGCTCAGAACTTTAAATTAGAATTCTGTTATGTTTTTATTGTAAGTATAAACACTATAAGCAACAAAATCTTTTTAAAATAAATTGTATATCTCTACATACATACATACATATATATTCACGCCTTTTTCCCTAATGGGGTAGGCAGAGCGTAATCGACCTAATCAAAGGTCGTTCCTCCACGTTTGACAAGTTTTGAGGGTTATTCCAGATAGATCTGTATATTGCTATAGTGACAGGTTGTCAGCCCATCGCCTAAATTAGAATACTGAAACCCTCGAATCCCTTAGCTGATTTTTACAGCATGCCCGGCAGGAGATGCAGCTGGCACATTCTATGTTTTTCTATCACTTCCAGTCCAGCATGGAAGAATCTCTATGATTATAATATTCTCATTTACCATCCCGCCTCAGGGAAGTTAAAAGAAATACTAATGTAGTAGGAAATCTCAGAAAGTTGATTAGTGTCATCGTAAATTTGTAGGAATCATACAAAAGTTGATGAAGGTCCTCTTAAATATGACTTTCAGTAATCGTATTATAGTATTCTACCCTATTACCTACAATATGGTGACTTCAGTATATTTTAAGAGATACGTCTTCATATAAAATATGAAATCTGCATTAAATACGGTGACACTTTCATTGTATTTTATAAATATAATCTAAATTATGAGTATCATTCAAATTTGTAAGAAAGTGTTTTATTTACGATTACTGAGTGTTGTTGTATGAAGAAAATAATATTATTTTAAGTGACCAGTTTTTAAGGTGATAAGCATCATAATATTACCTTAATTACCCAAATAATTTGATTACATCTTACACGTTTTAAAAATGGCATGATATTGAGCTATTATCTCCTTTTCTTATGACAACGCACCTGTTTTACACCGATATCACGATATTTTAAGATTACGCCAAAATGTCATTTTTCTCAGTGTAGTGCTAGCTAATATTGTATTTATATAATTTCAGGTAAGTTACTACTGCGACCCACACGTAATACGTACACGGTATCACCTGCATTTTGGTAAGTGCATATGTTACGCACAATCCCCGAAATCGCCCATTGGCCGGAAAAGGCACACTTCGCGGATTGGCAAATGCAAAACGCGCAATCCCCGAATTGTCCTTTCATTTCGGCCATTGAGCGTTTTACAACAACCATTTCGCGGACTGGTAAACACAAAACAGCCAATTGCCGAATTCCTTGAAATATCAGGTGTAAAGGACATTAAAACACCAGGCATGAGGGACAAATTAACGCAAACTGATAGAGGTTGCTCAGTTTATGAAACTACCACACAATATCATAGCGCTCAAAGCATAAACAGAAACGTTAGTACCTAGAAGTTCCCTTTTGACGCTATAAATTATTATTTCAATCAATCTTTATATCGCCTCATACGCTGGTGTATTTGGTGTAACGATTATTTTATTATCTTAAAATATTGCATAAAAAAACAACTTTTCAAAAAAAAAAAACAAACGTACCTTTAGGTACCATACCACTCAGAATAGTCTAAATCATACTTACCTATCGAAAAAGTGTTTTAATTTACTTACTTTTTTATTAATAATAATTTAATAATTTTTTTTGCACAGTTTAAGTTATGTACATGGGTACTAGGTACCTAGGTATATAAATGAGTTTGTTTTTCCCAAAGGTTTTGCGTATTTGAATGTTAATGTGAAGATATTTTTGAGAATGATGTCTTTATTATTTTCAAGCAAATTCTGAATACCATCTGATTGATCAAAGTTGTGGTAATGGTAATATTTTTCTCATGTAAGAAAGAGTGATTTTTATATCGCAGAAGATTTTGTGTATGGTTTATTTTAATTTCTAATGCCTACGGGGTTTGAACCTATACAGGGTTTCATATTATGGTTCTATTTTGTTTACTACTCGACGTGTTTTTTGGTGTCTTTAAACACATCAATGTGACCTAAACGACGCCCCATGTACCCTCTTGATAGTCTTTTTTTTTTGCTTATTTATTCTTCGGTTTCAATTAGAAATATTTTCGTTCCTCCAATTACTTTGATCCAATATGAGAGTGCTAAGTGCTTGCCAGTTGCAGTTGCACTCCAACTACTGCGCTAACACTATCTGTAAATGATACCGAACTTCTGTTCAACTCCCCGTTGTGGCTCGGAAGTTCCACTTTTCAGTATCTACCTAACGACTGGTATCCCAGCTATACAACTTTCTGAATAGGTTAAAGTTATATTTCTATTTTGAAAAAATGTCAAACGTGTAATTAGGTGGAAAATGGTCACTTGTCTATGTATTCCTGCAACCAGAATGTTGTTGATCCTTTAGGTACACTACGATATGGGCAATCTTTTTTAAAGTATTTTCCTTTTATGTGAATAAGTAAATCAAATGTTTTTGACCTACGGTTTCTACGTCATAAGTGTTAGGTTTTGTAAATTTTGCATTTTATTTGATATCTAACAGCAATCAATTGCCAAAATATATATTTTAGCTTTTCGCCTTACTGTTTTACTCGTAGCTCAATATTTCTGCATTTAAAACAAGCTTATTTCAGTCATTGATGTTTTAAACATTTAACAAAATAAGTAGGTACCTATAAGTACCTATATTATATTTTTGTCGTATCTGAACCCCCTACAAACGAAAAAACAAAATTATGATTCTTTTCTATTATATTATTGTAAGTAATTTATGTAGTTTTCAGACATAATAGTCCTTAGTAGTCCATACTAATATCTTGTATGAATCCATCCCTAATGGATATATTGAAACGCATGAGTATGTGTTTCTTTTTTTTGGACTGATCTTGATGGATCCATATCACTTATGACTTGCTTAGTGCTTGCCAAACACACTTGGCATAGGTTCTTTGTCTTCATGACTTTAGTAATAAAAAGTATTTGACGTCCATAACTGCTTTTCTACTGCCTAAGTAGTAAACATTATGGATGTGAAAGTGATGCAGTAATGGGTGTCAATTTCATCCAATCTTCTGCGTCAATAAGTAATGCCTTTGTCTATTCTGTGACGAAGAGCCTATCATGGAAATATGTCTGCAATTTATGTCCCAGATCTGAGAAACAACAGAAACCTCAATTTGTCTTTGTGGTGACAATCGGCCGATATCTGCTGATTTGTACATTATTGTTACTAAGTGAGATATACGAGTAAATCGGGTATCGATTCTTAAAAAGTGCGATGTCAGGATTTTCGTCAACTTTTTCAGAAAATTAGTTTCTTTTTTCTTCTAAAGAGTTATCTAATATACATACTTTATTTCGTACTAGTAAATTTTCAAATGTGTTTGTACCTACCAAACAGCTGTATTTAGTGAAATTGCTATACCTAATAAAGTCTTCACCAAAGAAGTGAAAAACATTTAGATATATTCTAGACTCAAAAATAAAGTGCTAATAAAAATTTGCATAAATCTTAGTCATCCATGGTGGCTCAGATGGTTAGAGCGTCAGCACGGTACTCTATACCGAAGGTCATGGATTCAACTGCCATGCAAATAGATGAAAATTTTAATCTCTTTTTTTCTAAGTTATAAAGACATATACTCGTAAGTGTCAAATTCCACTAACTTTAATGTTCACTAATATTACCAATTTTTTTTATCAATAATATATTTATTTTCCAGTGTGAATTAATTCAATCAACAAATGATGGAATACAACCCGCATTGGTTTTCAAAGTAATGTAAAATCGCGATGATGAGTGTGTTGGCAACATTATGCTGAAGTCACTATTAGCACTCATTTAGTAGCTACTGGTTAACATTCCCCTTGTCATCTATAGTCTTAGCAAAACATGTATCTTATGACGTAATTTTAGGGGCTTTATAAATTTACGAAAATTTTGTTTTGTTGGAACGTTAAACTTATTCCTGGTTTCATAAACATTTAACGAAAAAATTGTAACAACAAATAACTAAATACTATATAATACCAAATATCTAGGTCCAAGCTGATGCATATACGATTTTATTCTAGAAATAAATATCTAAATAAATAAAAAAACTGTCATTATCTTAGGTGACTATCAAAAAGTTATCCTAATATATCAAAGACCCTAGATTCGACTTTGATCCAGATCTCAGCTACAAATAACAATGCTATGAATGTTATTAATACTGGTCTCATTGTTATTCTACGTGGCTAGCGATCAAATTTCAACGTCTACTGAACCCTCTTCAATTTTATGAGTGTACGCACGCATCGCGAATCTTTTAAACATTAGATTATGGTGCGGGTGACGTATCGCATTAACAAGTCTGAAACATGAATCCAATTAATGAAAATGAATTTATTTTAATTTACAATACAAACTCAGTGATAGTTGTATTAGTCATCGTAAGAAAGTAGCACCCTTTCAACTAGGTATAGCTTCTTTTGCATTGCACGTTGATACCTACTCTATTTTTTATAATGCGCTAAGCCTTCACTTTGTAGGTTTCTCGTACATCCGTCTTTCAATTGTTTATACCTATAAATTGATATGGTAATAAAAATTAAGTTACCATACCTGGTTGATACTCCATCAATCTCTTTCATAATGCGCACGAGAACAATGCAATGCAAAAGAGTGGAACTCACTACCTACGTCTGGTGTTTCCGAATACATACAACCTCCAACACTTTAAAGTTAGAGTGAACATGCATCTTCTGGGTGAGCTCGCTCCATCGTTGACTCCGTCTCTGTCGCTTTCGACCTAGACTGGAATCAAGAGCAAAAAAAAGTGCTATAGGTCTTGAATACGAAGATCTGATAAATAACTAACTAATCACTAAGACAGATAAATGTCGGCCGAAGAGAAACGTTAACCGTGTGATGCGAGGGTGGGTGATCCAGGTCGGTGCGCTCGTCAGCCAAGCGGAGCGGAGCGCGAGTCGCGTGTATCTCGGCCCGTGTGATAGAATATACCGGGTGTAAGGGAAGTATACCGCACACTGATAGGGGTTGCTCTGTCAACGAAACTGTACATTACTAAGAAATTCTTTCCGGAAATGAAAAAAAAAACTGACTTAGTCAAACAAATGACCACCTCGATCAGACAATTTGTATGGGAAGCCAAAATATTTTTTTCATTTCCTGCAAGAATTTTATGTTGGAAGTTGTTCATTTTTGACTGAGATACCTTTTAGTTTACGGTAAGCTGTCCCACACCCGTTATAATAGTACCTACTAGCGCCCGTGTGTCGTCGTCCTGCGGCCGCCGCGCCTGGCTGAGCCCGCGCCCGCTCTCGCTCCGCTCGTGGCGGCAGCGGCGGCGGCGGCGCCTCGCCGGCATTTCGCACGCACAGTCCGCTCTAAACCGCGAGTGAGCGCGCTGCCTCCGCGGCGCGCCCTCCGCTAACCGTAGCAGACACATGCCTACGAAATGTCACCTACCTTACATTTCCCGATAACGTCCGATTAGTAAATATATTGCCGTCAAATAGCACGCCCAGTGCTCGGCGTTGTTATACAGTTTTAACAGTTTAAATATCGAAGTTATATTTTTTAACAGTGAAGTTTTTCAAGTAAGACTTCTGAGTTTTTTGCGATACTTGGAGTGTGTTGTTAAAATTGCAAAGCCTTGGCCGTATATCCTTTTTTGTGCGTATGTGTGTTTTTTTAATCCGGAATTGTGTGTGATGTTTATTGTGGCAGCGTGTGACGTGTTGAATCGTTCCTTGAGCCATTGATGCAAGGAACTGGTGCAATTGCATCGTTGCAACGCGAGCTGATCCAAACAATAATCGTTCGTTAAAAAATATTAATTGTTACTCAATTTGAATGTGCGTTCTTCAATCCGGTTTTTGTTTACGGATTCAAGTTGCTACTGACCTTGGCGGTAAGACATGTATCACATTATAGGAAATTATTATGTTCATAAGTACCTACACTACAACAAATTTATTTTTGCTTATTACCAAAAAAAGGAAGCTTCTATAAATAATTTGAGTCTTAATGATCATACCGGGTTTAAAAAATTTGCTAATCAACCTTTAGGGTGTACTTAAACCTATCCATGAAACTGAACAACTTTTCCCAAGGAACATAGGTACGTAAGATGAAAACAAGATTTGGCCCTCTAATACCTACAAATGATGTCTGCAGCTCGAATCATTTTGTATGTGAGGGTCAAATATTTTTTCATATGTCAAGCTATGATCGTCGGGGACAGTAATTGTTCAGTTTCATGGGTAGGTTAGGTTTACACCGTAAAGTTTTGTACAAAAACTTTATTATTGATCTATCAAACCACCTGCCCTTGACTCCTGACTATTTGCAGCATTCATTAGTTTGGTCCATTTCTGGATTGGAATCGAAGCCAGCCTAGCCTTCCATCATGGCCCTAATTTATAAAACTTCAGGAATAACTAACCTGAAACTTTGAAACAGCTATAGAATTTGTGTTTGTAGTTTTTATAGAAGTTTTTATGCATTTTAATAATGTAATTACTTATTATTTTATAGCCTATTATTAACCTGATAGGTAGGTATGAAATTTTTCGGGCGGGTAATGTTTTCAACTTATAAATATAATCTAATTAAAAGTATTTCCCAAAAGATACAAAAGTAGCCCTAATTTCAAAATAATATTAAGTGTAAAATATTTTATAGCAATTTTTAAGTTCTGACACTTATGTTTAGGTAACATAATAATTTTTTATCAAGATTTCACCCAAAATACTTCACAAAGTAAATTTTGCAAGTACCAACCTAGGTACAAAATGCCTAAAGAAAGTGTTTTCCATGGAATCGATTCAGTGGTTCTACGAAGTGCTACTGGCGCCGCGAACTGCAATTGAGTTATTTCATTATCAGCTGATCTGGTAATTTCGTGTTGGATCCGATAGAAAGCACTTAGGTCATTATACTCATTTTAGGGTAAATGTTACCTACCTTAAATTACAACGTTTCTAAAGTTAGGAAGATAAGTTTAAAAGAAAGAAGCTGATAAAAAAAATGTTACATAGAAACTGTTTGGCTTCTCTGTCGTAAAGTCAGTAAAAGATTTTGTACATCACGTGGATATCAATAAGTAATGTTTATGGCTAGGCCAATATGCTCTATATGGGGTCGATTGACTTGAAACCCACACGACAGAAGAATTAGGAAAGGTTTGTATGATGCTGATGAAGGCTTTAATTAAATTGTATTTTAACTTTTTTAAATGGACCATCATGGACAATTTGATGGGAACTCCTTGCTTTATTTATCTAAGAGTCAGTTTTTTCTTTTTCTATTAGATCTTAATCTATTTTATCGTGTTTGCTCCTTAAAGTATTTTAGGTAGAATAGGTACACTATCTGTGTTCCATCATTTAAATAGACTGTTAAAGATTGAACAAATCTACTAAGATAAACTTTAAATTACAAAAAATAAACATGGTTCATATTCACATTGTAAAGATTAATGATACCTACTCACAATCTAAACAAAATGTCTAGCCTGCCTGTTATTTTAATTTTCGTTTTTTTTTTTTGCGGTGGGTATGGCCTTAATTCATAGCCAGTGGTGGCCAATACTGAATATAGATAGGCGGTGGAGCGAGGTTATTCACTAGTCTTAAAGCCACTGTCGTATAAATACACCTAAAGAATACAACAATACGATAAAACAATAACACTTGAGTTGAGAGGTTGCATTACGATGTAATAATAATATTAACAAGGAACTAGTATTTGAAAACATCATAACTGTTATTAGGATAATTCTTAATTATGATATTTTAACTGTGCACAAAAAAATGGTGTGAATATTGTCCTTACATAGGTATAGTACATTAAATTATATACCTTGGGATAAAATATACCTTCATATCTTTATACCTTTTCTTACCCGACTGTGCAACGCAAAGAAGGGTAGTATTTTTATCATCCTATGTATGTATGTTTGTCTTTGTTCCTCTGTGCCACTCTATCCTCCACTGCTTTTAATTATTCTTTTCGTCTTAACTTTGCGAGTTTTCATTGAAAACATGATTATGACCAAAACTAATTGTGGCTAATCTAATGGCGACAATCAGACGACTTTTTGTGAAAATAAAAAATAAAACGACGAACAAAGAAGAGTGGGTTATCATTGAATACGTATTTGGAAATAATTTTAGGTTTCCTACATCTTTTTTCTTTTATAGAAATTATAGGATCTTTAACGATTTAAAGTATTAAAGTTCACTTTCGACGCGATTGGGATTCATATATTTTTCTAATTACTTCTGTTACATGTTGTAAGTACAGATAGAAAAAAACATCTCTAATAATTACATTATAATCCTAAAACTCGCATCTCGACGTATCTCGTTAACGTATCGTATTATCTCGTAGTTTATCTAAAATAATAATATTGACGTCATCCATGTCAAGAGTGTATCGATATAATTTTGGTAGTTAAGGTTAGCTAATTTAAGAAGATTTCTTTTATAATATTTATTTCATTTGTATCTTATTCTTAAACGAAATCAGCTATATGAAGCGTGTTATTCCTTTCTTTACAAAAATGGAAATCAAAAAGTAATTAGCAAATCGTTTGTAGATCGACTTATGTCAAAAAAGAAAATGTTTTTTTTTTCGGAATAACAGAAAATACACATTGTTCTACAAATTTAGTTGTTGGAAAATATTAATAGATAGATAGATAGATATACTCCTTATTGCTTAGGTACGTACATATACGTAAAACAAGAAATTCCCAAAAAATGATTTGTTTTCTTAAAATGTTAAAAACATTCTTTGGTTACCACATAATTTTCCTTATGTTTATTTACGGCAAGATAAATTTCATCACGGTAAGACCACAGCCAAATCAAAACAAATTGCTTTAAAGTTACCTACTTACTTTAAATTTTCGCGTGTGTGTGTTTAATAGGTTCCTACTTATTTAAGTTCATTCTTGGCTTATTTTATACCTACTCTTTTTGAAATGCAGTTTAAAGTTATTCGATGAGCTCACTAGCGCCCTCCCAAGAAATAAATGTATTGTTTCTCAAATATAAACATATTAGTGAATATTTTACGTTTTGCGAAAACCGGAAGTAATTCTTCATTTTGTAATCCATCAGGCTTTTGAATTATATAATCCAGCAAGCTTTGAATGTCGATCTTGCTAAAAGTGGCCACATTTGGCAAGATTATTTTATTTTTTCTTCCCATTTCTTCCCACGTAAATAAAGTTTTTTATTGCGTGATAAAAGGCAGCATAAAGTTACTATTTAAAAAAAAGTTTAGGCAGGTCAGGTAGGTAGGTATTATTAATATTTCTAATGTAAAGCAATCTTTTTTTTTTAGTTCTTAATTGGTCTAGTACCTAAACAAACATAAATACAATGGTCTTTTCATAATATTTGTAGGTGTAGATGTACTTTCATTATTAGCTATTTTATGGCCAGACGTTATTACAAATATTCAAATTTAGGTACCATTTATTTTAATTAACTTAGCCTTGTTTACGTGCCTCCCGTTAATTCAAGGTTTTACTGACGGAAGCTGAATTTGGCTGATAAAATGTATTTAAGCTAAGTTAGACTTACTGTTGAGCCAGAAGCTAATTATTTTCTATACATTCTAAAGAAGATACAGGGTGTAAAAAAAATACTGCGTTCCTTTAAACCACATGTTCTACTGATGATACCAAACAACTTTCCCAAAGCACAAAATTTTTAGCTCGAAATAATATGATAATATGAGTTATGCCCATATTTTTATCAAAGTTTAGTTGTTTTAAGATATTTCGAAAAGAAAATGAACGTGACAAGTTCAATAAATTTGACTGCTTTGACTCAATGGATTTTAATAACTCTTTCACGCCAAACTCCGGTGCCAGAGTCCAGCTGCAAAACAATCTCAATCTTGTTCAAGTAAAAGTTTACAAGTAGAAACTGTTTTGCAAAGAATGTCGCTTGAAAGCACCTGCAACGGCGAATTTGTTAACTGGAATCGGAAACTGCTAGAGTTTGGGACGAATTTCTATTTTAGAATTATAATATACATATTTTATTACTTCTTCATCCATGTGAAAGAGGACTTACTCGTAATCATCTACGTAAATAAATACATAAAATATCTCAACATTGATTGTTAGGTATACGTTTTTTTTTATCAGGATAATACTAATTTGACCCCCATGATAAAAATAATACTAAAACTTGGTCTCATGACTGTGTATTTTTTGATAAAATTTAAAATGAACAGTGACTACATTTTCGGTTGGTTAAAATGAAACATTTTATATTTTAAGAAACAAACATTATAATTATAAAGAGTTAAAATAAGTAATAGGGCAATGACATATTTATGACAAGCTCATCCGTCTAAAATGATAAAATAGTGTTGATTCAAAGATATTTTACGGTGTAATTAGTAAGATTCTAGGTTACCCAGATTTAATTGCGCTCACATCTAAATTTAAAACAAAAATAAATCTACTTCTTGAAATGTTGCCACCAACAAAATTTAAGCTATAAATATTGTAAAATTATTAGGTAATCCAAGTATTCATAACCGAGTAAAATGTGAATTTAATTGCTAAAGTATCTTATATTTAAATAAGTATTCATTAGGAATATTCCTTACATAATCTATGATGATTCATTATTCTATGACGTTTATTATAGCTCAATGGAAGTTATGTAAATTACAAACCCACATAATTAAAATCTTTTGTAGGAATAGTCGGAAAGTCCATTGTAATAATATCGGTATAGTCGAGCCCAAGCAATAAACAAATAGGTATGTTTTGTAGTTTCATAATATAATAGTGTGATTTTCGAACTGCAAATAAAACATCTCTCTGTACGGCAAAAGTCGAGTAAGGTTAGTCTGTGAAAACATCAGACTCCATTTTATCTTGACTCAACTTTGTTCTTCACAAAAACTTTCTCTAATGCTATAAGCCTTTCTTCGCTCTAGGGAAAAGATTAAGGTAGATAGAGTAACTTTTTGGGGAAATAACGAGCCAAAGCAAATGGTTTTCTTTTCGTAGATACCGCAAGAAACCAAGATTAGACGTCAATTCGCTGAGACTGTTCTACCATGTTAGGTTTAACCATCTTTCTTATTTTGCTTGTGATATGCAATTACCAAGTGCAATGCAGTATCTCGTTCCATACCCTCACAATCTTATTTGACCAAATAAGCTGAATTAAAGCTGAGAGGCGACAAATAAATGGACCAATGACCTCTGACTCTATGAACTCGAAGGAAGTTAAAAACAAACTCATAAATTTGAGCAGAAGGAAAAGTTTTTCGACTAACTATTCTGTAAAATATTAGAGAAATAAAAAAAAACTGATTGTACGCGTTATTTCTGAACAGCTTTAGGGATATGATCATCGGGTCAGACCAAATTAGACATGATCATTCCGGTTTTTTTTCAAGTTATACATCATAGTTAATATTAATGAGCATAATATTATGTATGTGGAGTAGAATAGGCATCGGTCTGACCTAACCTAGTCAGTCGGTTCTTTTTAGCAATATCTATCGAGATATTGATAAAAAAACGATGGACTAGGTTTAGGTCAGTATATATAAAAGCCAACGTAGAATAGGAAAGGTGTGAATGTGGATTTGACAGCTGTAAGAGAAGAGTGAAAGAAACTTTCGTAGGTACGTTTGTGGAACCCAAATAAATTTTGAAAGGGGCTGCGAGATAACGGTGTAGTATTTTTGTATATTCTTCTTTAATAAATGCTATCATCGGAAATTCACTTTCTTTTTGAAACCACACCGTTACTTTCTTAAGCTTTGTTTGTCACTACCAGGTCTATGATAATTTTGTTAGGTCATACATTACAGATAAAAAGCCACAAAAGATGCCTCAAAGATAATTATATAATCATTTCAAGCGGACATTTTTTTTTGCTAAGTCTGGCTGCTGTCAAAAATGGAAAAAAGTTAACAAACGACCCATTTCTTTTTGGCTTATCATGTCCCTGAATAATTGATTTGATTTTTAAGACATTAAAGTCACCGAAGAACTTCGACAGTGACGAAAATTTATGCGAGTCTTCTGATGAGGAAACTTTTAATAATTTGCTATTTTTTCATTAACGTTAAGTCATAAAATTAGCTCGTTGTAATTACAGACGCAGACGTATTCTTTTTTTTTATTATTATATTTCAAGTATGTACTTTTAATACAAACCTCTTGTAATACCTAAATATTTTTTTCTGTTCAGTGTAATAAATTTAATTTAATTTATTATCAGTAAAAGCTATTGACACTCCTAAACCTTAACTGTGAAACGAATGTAGATACTTACATGGGTATTTTCAGGATTATTGTTTACGCAATTGACATTATGATTAAATCTACGATCAAATAGATTCCTTGTTAATACGATAGTGTGTCCTTGCGTTTGAGGTTTAGTCTAGTGGTACTCCAACTATAATTTCATCGACTAAGTAGATCAGGTAATCAAATCACAACATCGGGAGAACCTCAACAACTTCAACATCAATTTACGTTAATTTTGAGGCGAAAAAATGGTTATTGCGTTAGTAGAAATATGTCGGTCTTAATGTCTCTGGAAATATGCGCTCACAAACGCGAGAGCACGTAAAATATACGCCAATTGAGCGAGCGACACGTCGTAAAGACGCCGACATACTTTGATGATGTTTGAACATGTCGAATGCGATATCTGTTTCGTTTACATCTATTAATAGTGACCATTTCTTAACATTTTCAAAGAAGACATTTTAACCACCACTCTGACCTTCGACATGAAATTCTTTAACAAAAATTACCGCGGCTCTCTAAACGACGCACTCAAACCCTTATTTCTTAAAAGAAACTCAAAGTTTGAAGTAAATTTACATTTTTATCTAACGCGCTGTCGTTAAGCGATGAGAAAAACGGCAGAATGGCAAGAAGTTAGCAATACGCAGTACTTTATATTATTAAGTATGTTTTGTGGCTTCGTTATTTCTACTTTTTTTGGATTTATTGCGGGCTCTCCCAATATTTATGGGGTTGTATTAAGTCGAATTTATTTGCTCGGATTAATCCAGCCTTTGGTCAGCCACAGGTCGGTGGGGAATCTGCTGATCAGAAAAGACTCGAAGCCCATAAATTTGAATCAACACTTTTTTGAGACGAAATGTCCAAGCCTCCGGTCAAAAAACCCTACTCAAAGTCACATTAACAGTATAAATGTTAATATACCACTGAATTTAATGTCATAGTTTCGCTTCTGAAATAACCATTTATGTTGCTTTGTCTTTTGTTTGTATCATTTAAATTAAACTTACAGAGGCATCTTGCGTATGTCTGATAAGGGTTATTTGTATTGGAATTTTGTTGCCTTTCACTCAAACGTATAAACAAACTATGTAGGGTAATATATTCATGAACTGAGCGGATACATCCCTCGAGGTCACCACTGACTTGGTGATGTTTATAATTTTCTTCGGCGGTTATTCCCGGAACGCGATCCCTACAGCGGCTACATTACGAGATAAAACGAGATTAGACGACTGAATTCCATGAAAGATTTTTTTATGAGAAATGGAACGGACTAAAATCTCGACGATAATCTGACTCTGGTATGATTGACGTGTGGGTAATGCACGATATAGATGTCGAGTGGCGATGATGGTACATTCATACTTGGGCTCTAGTGTTCTATAGTGCTCTATAATAGGAGGTACTACCTTGACAATCACTACTCGAGAACGTAATTTCTTCTAAATTGGACATTCAAATTGTAAGGTACCTGGATATCTGGTACTATATTATAATCACCTTTTTTCTTGGAGAATTTACTTTACAGTAAATTAATGAAATTCTCAGACACCTTGATTTCTTTTATAGTGGAATTATCAAATTCCAGGCGATAATTTAAGCTTCGTCTGAAATATTCTGTAAATTAAAAAATCATATTCTGCTCTCCTTATAGATCTGGTAAACACCTGTGACACCTTGCACCTGTCCAGCCAGCATTTTCGCGGGGATAAGCCAAGGCAGGCTGACGGCTAAGCTCGGCTTTAACCGTATGGCATTCATTTGGCTTCATAAACCCTCAATGTGGCAAAAGAAGCTTACTTTGCACAGAATCAGACTGATCATTATTTCTGTCCCAGTTTAAAAAAGGAATAAATTTTAAACCGTATTCATTTCATGCCTTCATTGGAGTTTTACGCTGATAACGAGGCCTGCCGTTGCCACACAGGGCTTACAAATTGTACTTGACTATAAATTTCCCCGATAGTGGTGACTGCGGCGGGTGATCGAACTGTTAGTTCCCATTCACAGCCTGTTTTACATATCGCCTCAACAACCTCTGTGGTCTAGTGGTCTGACCTTTGGGCTTTCGATCGGAAAGCCCTGGGTTATATTTCCGGCTATTTTTTTTTTTGTCGTATGTAGTATATAGTTTGGAGGTCGGATAGGCATGTAAATAATCGGTACTGCGTTTAATTTCTGTTGCCGTGCATAGTCATTTATGTACCACTGGTTTATGTACCATTAAAGATCGCACTTGTGTTTGCGCAAACACTCGGACACTAGATTTTAATTCCCGCAAAGATGCATGATCTTGTAAATTTTGGCCGCGCGTGCCGGTTGGAAAGACTATTATACATATTGCACCTGTAACATGAAAGCATAACTGAGGTCAAACTTTTTTTGGTAGCCCTCTTTTACCGGTAAAAGCCAAAGTTAAAGTTAGAAGTTCAGCGAAAACTCGCTGATTGAATTAGGGCGAATATTTGCCACTCAAGACTTGTAACTCGCAACTTAGCCAAAACAATTTCAATTTGACTGTCACTTTTTAACCTAAATTAAACTTGTTTAGTAGCGAGTTGTATTTGTTTACAGTTTGTCTAATGGCCTACAATTATTAAGGAAGGTTTATTTTTACAAAATGTTGCAATTCTTTCAGAATGTGTTTTGTATTATGTGAAACTGAAAATTAACTTTTTCCAGTAAACCAAACTAAAAATTTTGGATAAACTTTCGTCCCATATACCCTGTAGTATTAAAAAACTAAATGATTACTAATTCTATACAAATATTCATACACATTTATCACGATAATAAATAAACAACATTAACAGGTAGTTAGATAGACAATGAAATAATATAATATTGCCATTTAACATTCAATTGTAGCGCAGTTTACAATAACAGTTATTTGATATCGTGCGAATAACATAAATGATGTTATATTATAATACTTAGGTGCTACATTAGTATGTTACAGAACATTTCACGTTCAAATGGTGTTAAGTTAACGCCTCTGTGGCCTAGTGCTTTCGAACCGGATGCAAATAACTCTGACTCTAGGGTTCATGAGGTCGTTCGTTGACCCGAGGACAGCCCAAGAAGATGAATATGCATTTGCAAAAAAATAATGACACGGTAGATCACGCTTATCGCATATTTATAAGGACATAATTAACTATTATCGTGAATACAATGATCTAGGATTTTGGTTGAAATTTCAAATGACCTAGGTATCTATTATAGATCGTGCTATTTACACTGTTTTGACCATAATATAGAATTTGCCAAACATTGAAATGCTCCGTCTAATTCGTAATACCTATCGACACCTCAATGGGTGTTTGTCATTATGTGCTATGTATCTTCTTTTTATTAGATGCAGATTTTGTCAAAGTAAGAAAACAAATTGAATACAGGCAAGAATATTAGGGTGTTATATTATTCATATGAGGATGTTGTGATATGTGAATTGTGCTCTGTGTCTCTTTATAGGGTGTTCTCATTTTTATAACATATTTTACGATGTCATAAAAAATAAACAAGCTGACACCAACATTCTTTGAATTTGCGATTCATTTTCACAATTTGGTATTCAATTTTCGTATAGGTAGATATTTCATGCCCCAGGGTCAGACTAAGGAACATTGTAAATGAAACGCTGCTGCGAATAAAGTGAAACAAAAAAAAACTCGTGACACACACACACGTATGCTTACGATAATACATAAAAAACATAAAAATAGGTTATATTCTTCCTATTAGATATAATAGAACAGTATAGAACGGTAGAGTGTACCTATGTGTGGTACTTGAAATCATTATTTCACTTTTTTGATTGCGGCACTCTTGCACGAAAAACTTTTCATCACTTAAATCTTACAGCGGTAGTTTTCCTGAACCGCTTTTAATATCGGGGTTTTCATTATTTCAGTTTCACTGATTATATTTCTTGAAAAATTTTATGGCGCAATATCAAACAAATGAAAATCTTAATGAACTTTGAGGCTATTTACTTCTGGAACTTTAACCAGGGATGTATAATTTTATTTTATTATTAATTTTCAATGTAAGTTGAGTATTATTTTTTTCTTTTGGTAATCATTAGGTATGTTTTTATCGGAATGTAATTTTCCCTACAAACCAATTTATAAGCAAATTTCGGGCACGTATTTGGATCTGCCTAATAAAACGAATAAAATATAAGGGTTTCTCAAATCCAATTTGCTTTTCTGCCATTATATTTGCAGTCAGTTGGTGTGTAAAAATATCGATGTTGTAAACAAAAATCAAATCAAAGCTATTTTTGTGACTTGATAATAGCTTTCCTGGCTGAGGTGACATGTCATGAGTTTTTTGGTAGAAATAGCCTAGCCTATGTTAGGTACTTTCTGTGAACGTAATTTTCTATTAATGTTTTATTTTTCTTTATTATAATTTGTCCAGTATAGTCGAGAAGAGAAGCATCTGGTAGGTACTCCTATTACTATAAGCGTCCATAGTCTAGCTTGAAAGTTCTTGAGCATAGTTCAAGTAGGCAAATAAAGCAGCTAACTAGGTACAAATTGTCTTCATCCCAAACACTGTAATTACTGGAACTAAGTTTCCAAACTGCAACATTAAGATGTAAATTACAGATCACGCTGAACACGGAGTATAAAAACTTTGCTCATATATCCCACAACAAGCGGCAAAGTAAACATTCTTCTTCTTCCCCATTATTGTGGCTGTAGAAACAAACTGAAAAATACTTTATGGAGTGAAATATTTTGTATGTTTGTTTTATGAATAAATACTCAAATAATGTTTAAAATAATACGTAAGTATCATTCAAAAGCTATATAAACAAAAGTAACATAGGTAGGCAACTTTTTTACCGTGGGAAAATACCGTAAAATCAGTCTCGTGTAAATTAAACCCTGTCGTTTGTATCAGTGTTAGAAGTTTGTTACAGACGGGTTACATCATAAATCAAAAATTTTCCAGAGTTCTACGAAAAGCGGGTGAAATCAATATTTAGTAAATAAATCAGTCAGTTAGCTATGCTGTCCCGTACTCAATGTACTGAGAATTGGGTATTGTCGACACTGATATTACGTATTATACCTACCTTAGCATTGCTAACTGAAACTCTAACTAATACTAGCTTCAATACTGGCTTACCTACTACATTAAAACTGTATTTTGATTGATATAAGTTCTTTCAGTTCCGATTTGTCATTCATTTTGATTTGTAATGTCAAATCAGCTAAAATTCATATTTCAATACAAATTTTGGACTATATACCTAACTGTCAAAGTAAAATTTGTGGCTATCGTTGTAAGCACATTTTAACAAGTAGTATTTTACCAAATATTAAGGAATTGCTACTTGTATAGGAATGTTTGGTTCTTATTCAACCACCATGTTTTACGCAAATAAATTTTGATTTATTGACTGAACGGTCAATTCGACATGGCATTTGTAACTTGAGCTGCTATTTTTACCTCTTGGTGAATTAAGTTATATAAAATTCATCATAGCTAAAAATGTATCACTATATCGAAAGCATGACCATCCTGACAGCAGGTAGAAAATATAAAAACATCACAGGTGCGAAAGAGATTCCTTTATAACTGTCAAGAAATGTATGCGTTTGACATGTGTTTGCTGTATGAAAAAGGGTATAGTAGAGTCCATGTCCAAATTTCTATTAAATTGACTTTACAAAAGCTAAGGAATTTATAAAGGAAGCCATTATTAAATCCTCGTTGATAACTTAGCACAGTAGTACCAATTTCGACAACCGCTGCGGCGAAGTTTGTTACTTTATTCCCATCTGTTGGCATTGGAGGAACAGTTCCAGAGTCGATCGTGGAACTTCCGTCTCTTGGCAACCTGCGAAGCGCACTGGAAGTTTTGGAACTTTTTTCCCGTTTGTTTTATCTGCTTGCAATTCAAAGCAGTTGTATCGAATTTCTTTTGTACAGCCATAGTCACGGCTCGAGTTCCTTGCAAGGTAGACAGATCCTTAAGAGCCTATGAAAAGGCGTTCTCGTAAGATGCTACAAATTTGGGAGAAATTAAAAAACGAGAGTGTTTTACTCTAGCTCTAGTAAGTAATAAGTTGTAAAAGATTTCGACTTTTCACATAATGCCCGACAGTGAAAGCAGTTGCATATTCTATGATTTTTTATAATCTATTATCATTGAAAACACAGATTCAGAGTCGATCGCAGAACCATCTCTTGGCAAGCTGCGAAGCACACTGCTAGTGTTGAAACTTTTTCTCCTTTCGTAGCTTCCAAATTCGTTGTATTCGTTTATTTATTCTTGCAATTTTATAGCAGTTCTATTGGATTTCGTTCTTCTAACTATGAAATTTCTGATACGAATGTGTAATCTATAGTTATAGATTGTCAGCCTTAATAAACCACATTCAAGTTTACTTCACTTCACAATATGACCAGGAATTGGAACAACTGGAAAATTGTATATTTTTTTTCGCTGAGCATGAAAACGATGTTTATTTTATCGCTTGCAATTTCATAGCAGCAACCATATCGGATTTCGTTTGTATTTGTGTAAAGGCGACGGAACATTTTGATTGGCGTAGGTTATGTATACTGCGCGTTCGCCCTTCGTGAACAGCCGGACGTGTTTGTTTGTAAACACAGAAATCGCCGTAACGGCACGTATACCCGACTCAGCCGTTCCCATGTAGGGTAAACAGGGGTTGTAACTGGCCACTTTCATCATAATGGTCTCTGTGAGTATAGCGTTGCTATTCTGATTTATTAACTTCCCTATATACCTACAGGGTGTAAATGAAAGGGTATATGCACTTTGGAGGATCTGCCCATGAAACTGAACAACTTTTCCTAAAAAAATTGTCTTCCCATACTAAATGTGCTATCAGCTGATACATTTTGTATGGGGGGTTACATTGTATTTTTTTTTAATTTGTCGGCCTTTTTTCCTTGGGAAAGGTTGTTCAATTTCGTGGGTGGATTTGGACCCTTTCTGTTACACGTTATAAAAATTAATGTTGAGCTTATTTCAGATTGTCAATAAATTAAGACAGGGCCAGTTATAACAAAAAATATATTTTGTTTGTTCTTTAAATATTAAAATATCAAATGTTTAATTTTAGTTGCAAGCTTGAAATATCTTGGGTTTCTTTCACGCGAATATATTTATCATAAAAAATGGAATTTGTGTAAATTACCACCACCTGCATAAACCATACGTAAATGGTCAGGTTATGTTCCGTTTACCCTACACCTACTTAATTGAATTTGCTCCACACTTTTGTACGTGGGACGGGTCTAAGTAAACATGTTGGTTTAGTGATAAATGATAGCTCGATTGGAAGCCCTCAGACAACAAATAATGGGTAGAGTTTAGTGCATGTTACAACATTATTAGTCACTCGGTACATGCATGAACAGCTGACATTATTACGATTTGCGAATAATGGAGATGGAAATTTTCTTGGCATCTCTGGCGGATTGGGGTAATTTTTTTAGAACTACGGGTTCGGGATATAATAATATAACAAAATGATGCATTTATGTGACTGAATTCAATCCGTATAGGTACACTTACCATCTTGAATTTCGGTCTGCACCGACTCGCACAACAACGGAATTTCAAAGCCAGAAGCAAGTGCCGATTAAAAGCCCGATTCAATGCTTGTATAAAAATGTTTTACTCTTACTAACCTACTTTTACCTCGCCTATGGATATTTGCGAGGATATATTTGACGTGTGACCCTTGAACCCCCATCACATCTAAATACGGGGTAATTAGCGTGACCCGATTGTGTGCAGACAAACCTTTAGGGGTGATTTATCAAATCCCGTGACAGTATTGTGTCGGTTTGTCTTAGCTGTGGCGTCTAGGTATGCTGAGTTCGTAATAATTATATACCTACCTCATAGAGTGTGTCCTGATCCGAAAAGTGAAAAGGGTTGCTCAGTCAATGAAACTGAACAACTTTCAAAAACGTCCACCTTCCTCGGTAGCTCAGTTAACAATTCTAAGAAAAAAATTGGCTTCTCCATAAAATGAGACTGAGCACTTCGATCAGATCAGACAATTTGTTTTACCTATAATGTAAAGATGGGGGTAAATCACACATTTTTTAATTTCCTAGAATAATTCCTTTGTGAAATCTATTAAATTCGATGGATTGAGCAAACCCATGCAATTTTCGGTATAAAAGTACCATCCCTTACACGGCTTACACTACACCCTGTATCCTACTTCGCATGAGTTATTGTTGTTCATAAGGCGCCATTTGGAGTGATTCACAACACGTACTTAGAGATGGTTATGTAAGCAGCTGGGCATGGAGAGTGGCAAAGGCCTTTGGGCGAGATGTTTCCACTTTTCAAAGGAATCTCGCCAGATTAGTATGTGAATTGTGAGCATTTTTTCTGTGGTGCGAATGGTGTCATGCATGAATATCTTGTGAAGTTTTTGAATTCTTAGGTACTATTTTGTACAGAGTTATTTCGTAGATAGGACGCAAGCTAAAAGGAGTTGGTCTGTCTCCAAAACTAGCCTAACTTTAAAAAAAAAAAAATTTATAATATTTTTTGGCTACCCCAAGTAAGCTGTCTGGACCCTAGGTTTGAACACCCACAGGATATTTTGCACTAGAATAACTTCGTAAAAATTGCTCAGTTTCGTTGTCTGCGCACTGTTTCCAAAATAAAGAAATATTGTTATTAAGTATAGAACTATTTCTTTTGCATGACAATAACCCCGATAAAATGCAACGTTAGTTAGCTAATATAATACTTTTAGACTAAACAAAATTTTGCTACAAAACTATGCGATTTGTGCTTATTCATATTTATTTACTCTAAAAATCTGACGCTGATATTTTTGCCCTTACGTATCCTAAATACATTTATATTGGACTTTACTTTCCCTTTACGTAACCAAAACTGATTTCCAGTAATCCCAAATAAATATTAACGTTTTATTTCGCAAAGATGTCCAACGAGATACCTTACTCTCCCGTTGTTATGTTAACGTATTCAGTGAATATGTATTTGGACTTTCAGACCAGATACAATAGTCAGGGACACCTTTTTGGTCCCCTTCTTGTCCAATATCACTCGCATACTTACTTACTTTTAACGCAAGTATTATTCTTTTCACGTAAAAGCTATCCTACTTTCATTAATATTTATTTATACACAATGAAACCCTTTTATTCTGATGATTCAACAAGTTATGATAAACTTCTTGGTTGTTATTGTCTGCATCCTACGTAACGCTATTTTGTCTAGGAAATTCTAATAATTATTTTGATGATGCAGCTAGTTTTCATGTAGCTAAGTTTGATGTTTTGTGAAATCCCGAAAATGTGTAGAGCTATTGTCATTCCTGAGACACTTACCTACTCGCTCTTATTCATGTCCTTCGACTTTTGCGAGCTCAGAGCTCTCGAATATATATATATTCTTTATTGTGCACACAACATTTAAAATAAATTATAAACTTAAATCTAGTTCACAAAGGTGAGCTTATCTCTATAAAGAGATCTCTTCCAGCCAACCTATAAAACTGAATACGAAATGGATGCACACGGGGACAAGACTGTACAGTACACGCAATAAAAAAATAAAAAAAATGTTACACAAAATATGTAAACACTAATAATATAAATATACATAAGTAAATACCAAATATTATATTATAAACATATACACATACAAATACATACATAAATACATACATACTTTAAGACTGAAGTTGCGATAGGAAGTGTTCTTTCACTCTTTTCTTAAAAGTAGAAATAGTTTGACAGCCTTGAACTGTCTGTGGAAGCTTGTTCCAAAGTTGTGTAGCTCGAACAGTAAAGGAATTGGAAAAGAAGTTAGTATTAGCGCTAGGACACTCAAGTACCTTGGTGATACATGCGCGCCTAGGCCGGGGGTCAGGAGGTAGGAATTTGAAACGGGAGCGGAGATACTCAGGAGTGGACGGATCATGGAGGATTTTGTAGAGGACAGACAGGATGTGCACATCACGACGAAGGCGGATTGGGAGCCATTTTAACTGAGCGCGAAATTCAGAAATGTGATCATATTTGCGAAGTCCGAAAATAAACCGAATAGCAAGATTTTGTAGGCGCTCAAGTTTATTTAAAAGCTCCTCTGTCACATCCAAGTAACACACATCGGCATAATCAAGAATGGGAAGGAGAAGAGCTTGAGCAAGCATGATTTTAGTTTGAAAGGGTAGGAAGGTCTGGAGCCGCTTGAGAGAATGAAAAGAATAGTGCATCCGCCTGCTCACCTCGCTAACCTGTGCTGACCAAGATAAATTATTATCAAAAATGACCCCGAGATTTTTCGCCTTATCCGTATAAGGGATGCAAATTCCATTGTAGTATATTTTGTGGTGAGCAATAACATCTTTAAGCCTACCTATCAGTCTATTACTACCAATGATCATTGCTTGAGATTTATTGGGATTTACCAACAAACCAAATTTTTTTGCCCATGTCTGAATTGCCAAGAGATCTGAATTAATCGCATCAACCGCTTCGGAAAATTCAGATACAGAAAAATGCCTGTATATTTGTAAATCATCTGCATACAGATGGAAGGGAGAAGAAATTACACGAGAAATATTATTTATGAAAATAGAAAAAAGCAATGGAGAGAGAATGCCGCCTTGTGGAACACCAGCAGTGAGATCCGACCAGTCCGATTTTAAATCGTCTGTTTTCACACACTGCTGGCGGCCTTGAAGATAAGACCGAAACCATTCGACCACAGATGGAGCAATATTAAGAGAGTGCAGGGAACCAAGGAGAATGTCAAAGTCAACCGAATTAAATGCGTTACTGAAGTCAAGCAGAGTCATAACAGTCATCTTAGTGTTATCCATCGCAAAGCGAATATCCTCCGTGACATTCAGCAACGCACTAACGGTGCTATGAGAGGGACGGAAGCCGGATTGGAAGGAACAGAGGAGGTTGTTGGATGTAAGAAAGGAATAGAGTTGTTTGTGAACAACACTTTCGAGAACTTTCGAAAGTACAGGAAGGATAGAAATAGGGCGAAACTGAGCAAGGGAATTTGGGTTAGTGGTTTTGGGAAGAGGGATAACAAAGGCCTTTTTCCAGATAGTGGGAAAGACATTAGCCATCAAGGAAAAATTAATGATGTGCGAGATGATAGGCGTAATGCTACCCAATATAGGAAGGATCATGTCTAGACTTAAGTCATCACTACCCACTGCCTTTGTGGAGATAGAAAGGATACAATTCTTAATATTGTCCTCAGTGGCCGGTTTAAAGAAAAATTTATTGCAGTCAGGTGGGTCAAGGTTGGAAAGATAGGAAAGCGTGGAGGTTTTAGTAAAACTGTCCAGTACCACTGGTGGGGTAGAAAAGTGTTTGTTGAGAGCATTAAGATCCATGGCACCATTAGTGGTTTCCATGGCCTTGCCCACACCTATAGACTTTAAGAATCGCCAGGTCAGAGCCTGTGAAAGATTTTGTAATTTAGAGTGAATGTAGCGACGTTTTGCATCCCTACACATTCTGTTGCAGATGTTACGTAGTTTTTTATAAGCAGCTATATTAGCGTCAGAGGCATCTTTCTTCAGTTTACTCTTAGCTTTGTCCCTTTTTGCCATAACCCTCCTAATAGTGGGAGTCAACCAGGGAGCAGGAGCATGCTTTACACGGACTGGTCTAACCGGTGCATGGTTGTCAAACAAATTAGTCAGGATAAGGTTAAAGGCAGCTACTTTGGCATCGATGCCATCAGCTGTCAATACTGGTGACCAATCACCAATCGAATCCTCTCTTCACCCCTCTGTCTTTCTTTCAAAGGCCATTCAGAGATTATGATTCTTATCTTCGCACAAAACTGCAACGAAGCTACTTTTCCTCGAGGTTAATAATAAAAACCGTGCGAACTCCGTACGGAGACGCTCTATGTTGCATTGTAGGTCTTTCTCACTGAGGTAGGTAATATAAAAACGGTACTTTCATACTCGTACCAGACAATTTATACTATGGGAACGTTGACCGTGTCTAGGATTATTCTATGGTCATAAATATGCTGATGTTAATTTTGATATTGTGTTAGAAATAAATTTTATTACTAAAGGTAACATGCAAAATATAAAATTTCAACAAAACAATCTTACCTAAAGAATGTAATAATGTAACTCATGAAATAAAATGAGATTTATTTTATTTTCATATACCTAAACCCTTCAGAAACTGAACGACACTTTGACAAAGTAGGTATATAGCATTAGATGTATTCGTTATTGACCCTGACCTGTTCATTGGGGCGTTCAAAAGACTCCCAAATTACGGTGGAGTTATAAAATACTTTAATCTCAGTTGAAAATCACAACGAGTCCCGGAGAGCTGTTTTAATGGGAGGATTTTCCTTGTAATAGTGACGTCGCCGGTGGATGCTCAGAGGAGACAATTATTGAATGTATCTTTAACTTCAAGGCGCCTTTGAAACACTCATTGCTGCCATTGTTGGAAATTCGTGTCATAGATTTAGAGGCAATGCAGCAGTGAACAGCAAGTAACAAGTGTGAAATAACGATGATAAAGCCATTATAGTATCGCGTGCGGTTGCTCATTAAACAAGGCGCGACGTATCTGCCACTCCATACGTATTGCATAATAATGTTATTAAAATTCAGCTCTTCATTCCAATACCCGATATCGTGGACGGACACGGCGCTTAATTCATTATGCGTAACAATAGTGATTTTCAGCACGTTGACAGTGAGATACATGACGATAACCATAATTTATGGATGGAAAATATTACATCCCATATATTTTTATTGTCTTTGTTCATAAACATTTTTATAAAAATCATCAATACCATCATTCTTAAAAAAGGATTTTTGCGTTGCTTCGAAGTTTCTATTTGAAATGGCGCAATCGTTTTATGGGATTCGAATACTAGTTCACCATGAAATTTTATTAGATGGGGCCTTGGGGTGTTGAAATTGTGAATTGATGGGTGCCTTGAGCCATGCTATCACATTAATTCAGTTCGATTCGCCTTCATGGATTTTCTTTTTTACGGAAAATGTGTCTTTGATTTTGCGTTATCGCTTCTTTATGACCATTTAAATTAGCTTAAGCTGCTTCATACTTTCCTTCCGTTTTATTGGCAGTAATTTTTCTTATCATTTACTTCAAATTAATGATAAACAAAACTTCAGTTTTTGGAAAAAGCTTCTTATTGTAAAATTCAAGAGACAGTTTCCGAGGCAAATACATAAAACTGATAGAATTTACAACGGAAAGGTCCTCGTAAATATCTGGTACCGACATCCCTCCGAAAGGTCTGGGATCAGGGACTATCTAGGCTTGGTGCTAAATTATTGACTCAGTTACAAGGCATGAATGTTGATAACAGAACTTTGCCAACCATAATTATTATTCGTACTTTGACATTCTTTGAACTTTCAAAATTCCTTGATACCTAATCCAGATTTTTTTTAAACGCAGCTTAAAATCTATAATCAAATTGACTAAACTAAAACATACCCAATTCACAATATAGATAATTATCAAATCAGGTAAAGTGCAGGACTTAAATAGCTATAGGATAGACAAAATGGACACCAATTTACGTTCTTACTAGCTTCACAAGATGTTCACGAGATAAAACCACTAAAACGAAACGAGGGCTGAACCAAAGAATATACAGGGTGTAAAAAAAGTACTGCTTTCCTTTAAACCTCATGTTCTACAAACAAACTTTCCCAAAGCACAAAAATTATATTCTCGAAAAAAAAAGATGCTCTCCTCATCTGCAATTTTGTATGGACAAGGCAAAATTTTATTCCGAGCTAAAATTTTTGTGCTTTGCGAATGTTGTTTGTTATCATTAGTAGAACGTGTGGCGGAAAGGAACTAAATACTTGTTTTTACACCCTGTATAATGCTAAACAATACACTGTAGCGCCTGCAGTTTACTTGGACCTTGGTGGCTTGGTCCGAGTGACGTCAGCTGCTATACATTAACATCCAGGGAAGTTTTAAACACTAATTTAGGCCACAGAATACGTATAGAAAGCTAACTCTCCCAGTCTTAAAAATTCAGTTTCGTTCATCGACTCGACAACCCACTCGATGGAAGTATACCTATAGAAGAAGTGTGAGAAGAAGTGATAATTATTCTTACGATGTAAATGGTTTAAGTAAATGACAGAACTCAATCCCTCAACTTCGCTGCAGCTTGTCACTTTGTGGTAGGTAATAGCCTGACCGGTGACTAAAACGACCTACCAAGAGTCTATCTTCTGTCTTTCTCTCATCAGTCTTTTTAGTCAGTGGTCATGCTATAAGTACCTACAACGAGATGGGTCTTCGCGTTGTTGCGTTACTTTCCGGAGTGAACCTGGTCTTGTAGAGAGCATCTAGGTAGGTATACTATACGGCAGCATAAGAAAGAGGAAGCAATTAAAATTTTCAAGGTATTTGTTAAGTACGTGTTGCATTAATAAAATAAAATAATGTCAATAGGTAGATGAAAAGAAATATGAATGATAAAAATCTTCTAGCTTTTAAAAACCTAACCTAGCAGCAGAAAAATACTTTCACAACATATACTTACTAGAAATGTAGCAGAAAATTGGACAGTGTATTGTTATCTGAGTATATTGCGAGATAGAACCACTAAAAGAAATGAGGGTTGTGGCGCAGCGCAGCCTTGCAGTACATTGGCCCCTTACTCAATTCGACTGGCGATATTCAGACCAAATCCATTGCCTCATTTGTTCGACGTATATTTCATGGTATTGCGGGCGTCAAAGAAGAAATGAATGTCGAACAGCATCAGATTGTTGAAAATGGTACCTCCATTTGGTGCGTCGTGACGTCAGCTGCTACACATTTCCATCCCTGGAACTTTCAAACTGAAATTAACGCAGCAAGATAGAGAGACATTTGCCTAAACTTTACAGTACTAGCACATTGTTTAATATAATATCTCTCATCAACGTTTTATTCGTTTAGGGCCATTTCTTGCCAACTAACTTACCTACGGAGATTGACCATAAAATTACTGTGTGGTCTACTTTAACTATAAAATCCATCCACTTAGGTTATTTACCTATTGTGTATACTTCCTATCATTGTCTGTTGAATAAATTAAGTATGCCTTACTTTTTTTTCTGCTAAATCATTTGAACTGACAATTCAAATGTCTTCATTAACATTAAACAATGCATTTAAAGTAATCTGCGCGGCTAATTGTTTAAGTAATTGGATAATTTATATATTAAGACGCAATAACTCTATATTCCAGTATCATCATATTTGATGTCTTCTCAACTGCGTAGCATTTCCGGTAAAACAAAGGAAAAAATTGCGACGTAAATCAACATGCATTAGATTTTTTTGCGCATAGGAATAACTTTATTAAGATAAATCTAATGAATAGCCAATGAACATAAAAATGTATAATCTTCTTCTATTGAAACAAATTATATCTACCTATAAAATTAACCTAGACTGCACTAGCTCTACCCTCAAGGCAGTCAACTCATCTTATCATCTGATGCGGGGTTGTCCTCGATATTACCTCGATAAATAAATGTGCCTCAGACGTACATCGCTACTCTGTGATCATCTTAAGACACCCCTTTGAACGAATCAACAATTTATTTGATCAGAGTATTTGAATACTTTTTCTGCGACATAAATTATTGGCAAATTTTTACTGTGCCCAACTCAACGATGACGACACGTCACATTAGATTACAGGAAACTCTTTTGTTGCCAAGCTGAAAACAGTCGTTTGTCCTGAAATTACATGTTATATAGCGATAAAAGCTGACGCTGATTGGTAAATTATTCAATTAGCAACAGAGTTCGTGGCGCCATAAACGAAACGAGTGCCCTTGCGTGCAAATCGTGGTGTGACGTCATTGACAATTGGGCTTGCCACTTCCACGCGCAAGAGGGTATATCATAGGGGAACATAGCCCTGGCCTTTAATACTAAAAGGCAGAACCCTTATAAGAGACCTTTTTAATATAGGACAAACAAGCTTTTCGTTTTATCCATTGATGGCATACCTACTTACATAGTCAATCTGTATAGTGTATACCCAATTACCCACCACAATTTGATACAAATGCGTCCAAATTGTTTTGACATAGGTAAAAGTACACATAAACATGTAATGATAAAAGATTTTATACTTAAACGTCAAATGTACGTGGATTCAGGCATATAAATTTGATTAAAGGTAGGATTATTACAACAAATATTGAAGTGAAAGCCAGTTTTAGATATACAGGGTATAACAGAAAGGGTATATGCATCGAGAAATGTGTGAATCTACCCATGAAACTGAACAACTTTCCCTAAGAAACATAGGTCGAAAAACGAAAAAAAAATCGTGACCTTTCATACTAAATGCATCAGCTGATAGCGTATTTAGTATGGGAAGTCAATTTTTTTTTTCGTATTTCGACCTATGTTCCTAAGGGAAAGTTGTTCAGTTTCATGGGTAGATTCACACATTTCTCGATGCATATACCCTTTCTGTTACACGTTGTATAGGCTCCTAGAAACTATTCATATAAAAAAAACTAACAAAAACAAAATTCCTTATTTAATCCTACATTTAGGTAGAGGACAAAACAGGTGAGCGTACCAAATGTCTGCGTCAAGAAACCTGAAATCTATCACAAACAGGTATCACGCTAAGTTGAAAACCTGATTTACGTTTGTAATTTATCGTATAAATTATTCTTGGCGTAAAGTAAATAGACGTTCATATGGAGAGACATAAAACGAATGAGAGGTTTGACGTGCTCGATAAATTTGTATCTCCTGTGTACGTTATTCTGAAACATTGTTTAAATCACACGTATATTTCAACAATGCTTGCAATGTACCCATCCATCTTCTACGCGTTTGAATGTTATTTGCTTCTACAGTCTAACATTTGATTATTATACTGGCTCTTAATTGCTACTTTTAGTTCAAACATGGCAAATTTAGGTATAAAAAAATTATATAGACACTAAAATGCGAAAGTCGGATAACTCTGTTTTTTTTTTTTATATATTTGACCTCATGAATTTTTGTTTCAGAAAAATTCAAAACCGTCTTACTACCTATAAATAACTGTTTTCCCACACGCACCACGAAAATTTTGGCTAAACGTGGCAAGCGTCCTGTGGCCAAACTGTTATGATTCATTTAAACCCTAGTTAAGGGTCTATGTCCTCGAGCTCGGTATTCGAAATCTGTCAAAATTTGACGTTATTTCGCTACTCATACTGGCACAGGCCGTCCACACACACATAGGTTGATTCTGCAGTGGTACCATTGAAATACGTTTTGCGCCTCTAAGAGCGAGAACATTCTTCAGCATATTAGAGATGTTCACTTTTGTACGTAGCGTTAACGTGGTAATGGTAAGTATTGTACTATAAAATAAAAAAATAAAAAATATTTCTTCTTACTTATTTCTATGCGACAAGAGTTTCCCTTTTTCTTCAAGAAAAACAAATACTCTTTTAATTTTTTTGTAGAACATCAGTGAACACTGATCAGAGATCACATTTATAGGTACCTACCCTTTATACATAGAACACATCAAATAAACGTTTATTTTTACATTATTTAACAAGAACAGATTAAATGAAATCAAAAACTGGTGGAAATCGGTACAAGACTTCAAAATAAGCAGCAATTTCCGGTCTTGAATAATTCACATCAATACAACTAAACAGACCTGAAAGTGCCAATCTTAAAATGGCAATATCTCAAAAACTATCGATCCTAGAGTACTGGTGTATAGGGACAAATGATGACCTTGACAAGATCTACATTTCGGATAACCGTGTCACTTTTGACAGCTGTCATTTGAAATGTAAATCTCGTCAAGGCTTATCATTTGTCCCTATACACCAGTACTCTAGGATCGATAGTTATTGAGACATTGCCATTTTAAGTTAGACACCTGTCATCTGAAATAAAGATCTTGTCTAGATCAGAAAGTATTAGCCGGGAAGAAGTCATGGTCCAATTTAACACCTTGCCCTATAGCAAAACGCGCTGAATACGCGCGCACAAGCGCGTTCTCTGCACGTTTTCAGCGCGTTTGACTTGCGTACAAAATACGCGATACTAACGCAAGCATAGTGTGAAAAGGTTAAAATGATCCGCAGGCCTTGCATTCGCTAAACGTATGAGTTGCGTCCTCTGCGCGTATTCAGCGCGTTATCATAACCCAGAGAATAGTTTAGTACTTTGTCAGAAACCTAAGAAAATCCAGTTTTTTTTATCAAAACACCGGATTTTCTCAGGATTTTGACAAAATACTAAATTTTTCTCTGGATTATGACCAGTATTTTGTCAAAGTAAGGGTTACACAAAATCCAGCTGCCATACAAAATAAAAAGTCAAATATCTCCTCAAAGATAAGAGATGGGTAGGACAATGGAGGGCAACTTCCAGTGGTCATGAAAATCCAAGATGGCGGATACAAAATGGCGCCCAAAAAAAAATTGCTCCGATCAGTCTGAACTTTGCAGGTGTGAGGTCGCTGACGTATTGATTCGATATTTTTGATTCGTTTTCTGGTTCCACCATTTTTCAAAATGGCTGCCGTACAAGCTCAGGGAACTTTGATTTGGCTCTGGCGTAGAAACGGTTGCTCGTGGGGGGAGCTGATAGCACTATTATGGTGTTTCATGTGTTAAATTATTATTATTGTTGTATCCTCTCTCCCTACCAGCAACTGTTTGTCATGCAAGGATTTTCTGTATGGGGAGCTTTGATTGGCCCTGGCGTGGGAACAGTTGTAGCGAGGGAGGACGGGTATTTTTTGATGGGGAGTTGTCCTCTCATCCCACACTGACAACTTATCCCCGCACTAACAACTCATCGCTGCACTGACAACTCGTCCCCCACTGACAACTCATGATGCGCTGACAATTTATCCCGCACCGACAACTTATCGCGCTCTGACAACTCATCCCCGCCCTGACAACTCACCCCGCACTGACAACTCACCCCGCACCGCACTGATAACTCTTCCCCGCACTGACAACTCATCCCCGCCGACACGACCCATGTTGACCCGACGACCCATAACAGCGTTTTTTTTTATTTAGTTCGGTATCTGGCATTTCTTTTATGCCATTTCGCGGTGTGGTTGAATCAAAAACGGCTCACTTTGCGGGCTGGCATTTCATCAGTACCACTCCGCGGATTGGTCGTTTTACCGTGTTTGCCAGTCCGCGAATGGTTGCTTCAAAACGCTCAATGGCCGAAATACAACCGAAATAAAAGGACATTTCGGGGATTGCGCGTTTTGAATTTGCCAATCCGCGAAATAATCCTTTTTTTCGGCCAATGAACGATTTCGGGGATTGTGCTGAACACATCCAATGCTTTATCTCCACTCATACGTACAGTACGGCCATAAATATTGCACATATGCCCTTCGAAAGAGACGGTTACCAATAGTTATACTGGCCTCGATTCACGCCGTCCAGTTACTAATTCTAATTCTTAGTAGCGCTGTCACTTTCTTATATTTGACATAAGAACAGGATAGCAAATAAACACATGACATTGACATTCCTAATCTGACATTAAACTGCTTAAATTTGTCATTAGATTGCTTATTTAACGTAAAATAAGGAGCATGCTCTATGTTCGGTTCTTATTTAAAGCAGCTTATATCAAATTAGGAACGTCAAACACATGTGTTTATTTGCTATCCTGTTCTTATGTCAAAGTAAAGAAAGTGACAGCGCTATCTTAAAATTAGTTAAGAATGGGGCGGCCAGAATCGAGGGCAATGTTAAACTAAACATTTTTTTTTTCAAACTGAACAGCTTTCAAAAATGAACAACTTTTTTCATAACTGAACAACTTTTTTCAAACTGAACAACTTATTTTAAACTGAACAACTTTTCTGGAAACTGAACAACTTTTCTGGAAATTGAAATTTTTCTCAAAATTGAACAACTTTTCTCAAACTGAACAACTTTTTTTAATAATTCGAAATATGAAAAATAAAATGTCCCGCCCATAGAAATTGACTCGAGCCGCTGACACCATTTGTATGGGAGGACCAATTTATTTTTCGTAATTCAACCTATGTTCTTTGTGGAAAGTTGTTCAGTTTCATGGGACCCTATTTAAAAAATTGCTACATATTTTTTTAAAGTCCTAGTATAATATTATTATTATTTTACGTAATGTAAACTATTTCTACATTATGGGGTATGTGCTTGAAATAAAACCTCTTTTTATTGTATACTTATTTTACTTTTGTTCTATGGTACCACTGCAGTGACAGATTTGATTTTTACCTTGTAAGTATACAAGAAAAGATGGCGGAATTTTGGATGCGAGCGGCCGTAACCTCTCACCTTGACAGCCCGCAGGCGACTGAAAGAATGGAACATCGTGCCTGTCGTAATATAGGTTGAATTTTGACCTGCGCGCGCCATAGTAATTTGTATGACAAAAATGAGCCAAATTATATTGCATATTTAATAACTAATTGCAATTGCTATTTAAATCGAATTATAAAACAATGACCATCTACGTGTTCTCTGTTCTTTTGCGATTAATTTGATGTAAGTATTGTTGCTTTTACGTCGCTCAAAAACTTACACTTAGTCAAGAGCTGCGTGACTATTTCATACTTTTTCATTGATTTCTCAAGCGTTTTTCTGTAATTTATTATATGACTGTATGTTATTATTATTTGATCTCGTTGTTCTCCATTTTATACTGAATAGAATGGTATAATGTTCTTATTAATAAAACTTTTTTGAAAGTACTAAACTAGTCAATTCCTCAAACTCTGATTAAGGAGGGAAGTATGGGAAATCGGCTAAACAAGTTTCGGAAATTGACTAGTTTAGTACTTTCAAAAAAGTTTTATTAATAAGAACATTATACCATTCTATTCAGTATAAAATGGAGAACAACGAGATCAAATAATAATAACATACAGTCATATAATAAATTACAGAAAAACGCTTGAGAAATCAATGAAAAAGTATGAAATAGTCACGCAGCTCTTGACTAAGTGTAAGTTTTTGAGCGACGTAAAAGCAACAATACTTACATCAAATTAATCGCAAAAGAACAGAGAACACGTAGATGGTCATTGTTTTATAATTCGATTTAAATAGCAATTGCAATTAGTTATTAAATATGCAATATAATTTGGCTCATTTTTGTCATACAAATTACTATGGCGCGCGCAGGTCAAAATTCAACCTATATTACGACAGGCACGATGTTCCATTCTTTCAGTCGCCTGCGGGCTGTCAAGGTGAGAGGTTACGGCCGCTCGCATCCAAAATTCCGCCATCTTTTCTTGTATACTTACAAGGTAAAAATCAAATCTGTCACTGCAGTGGTACCATAGAACAAAAGTAAAATAAGTATACAATAAAAAGAGGTTTTATTTCAAGCACATACCCCATAATGTAGAAATAGTTTACATTACGTAAAATAATAATAATATTATACTAGGACTTTAAAAAAATATGTAGCAATTTTTTAAATAGGGTCCCATGAAACTGAACAACTTTCCACAAAGAACATAGGTTGAATTACGAAAAATAAATTGGTCCTCCCATACAAATGGTGTCAGCGGCTCGAGTCAATTTCTATGGGCGGGACATTTTATTTTTCATATTTCGAATTATTAAAAAAAGTTGTTCAGTTTGAGAAAAGTTGTTCAATTTTGAGAAAATTTCAATTTCCAGAAAAGTTGTTCAGTTTCCAGAAAAGTTGTTCAGTTTAAAATAAGTTGTTCAGTTTGAAAAAAGTTGTTCAGTTATGAAAAAAGTTGTTCATTTTTGAAAGCTGTTCAGTTTGAAAAAAAAAATGTTTAGTTTAACATTGCCCTCGATTCTGGCCGCCCCATTCTTAACTAATTTTAAGATAGCGCTGTCACTTTCTTTACTTTGACATAAGAACAGGATAGCAAATAAACACATGTGTTTGACGTTCCTAATTTGATATAAGCTGCTTTAAATAAGAACCGAACATAGAGCATGCTCCTTATTTTACGTTAAATAAGCAATCTAATGACAAATTTAAGCAGTTTAATGTCAGATTAGGAATGTCAATGTCATGTGTTTATTTGCTATCCTGTTCTTATGTCAAATATAAGAAAGTGACAGCGCTACTAAGAATTAGAATTAGTAACTGGACGGCGTGAATCGAGGCCAGTATAACTATTGGTAACCGTCTCTTTCGAAGGGCATATGTGCAATATTTATGGCCGTACTGTACGTATGAGTGGAGATAAAGCATTGGATGTGTTCAGCACAATCCCCGAAATCGTTCATTGGCCGAAAAAAAGGATTATTTCGCGGATTGGCAAATTCAAAACGCGCAATCCCCGAAATGTCCTTTTATTTCGGTTGTATTTCGGCCATTGAGCGTTTTGAAGCAACCATTCGCGGACTGGCAAACACGGTAAAACGACCAATCCGCGGAGTGGTACTGATGAAATGCCAGCCCGCAAAGTGAGCCGTTTTTGATTCAACCACACCGCGAAATGGCATAAAAGAAATGCCAGATACCGAACTAAATAAAAAAAAACGCTGTTATGGGTCGTCGGGTCAACATGGGTCGTGTCGGCGGGGATGAGTTGTCAGTGCGGGGAAGAGTTATCAGTGCGGTGCGGGGTGAGTTGTCAGTGCGGGGTGAGTTGTCAGGGCGGGGATGAGTTGTCAGAGCGCGATAAGTTGTCGGTGCGGGATAAATTGTCAGCGCATCATGAGTTGTCAGTGGGGGACGAGTTGTCAGTGCAGCGATGAGTTGTTAGTGCGGGGATAAGTTGTCAGTGTGGGATGAGAGGACAACTCCCCATCAAAAAATACCCGTCCTCCCTCGCTACAACTGTTCCCACGCCAGGGCCAATCAAAGCTCCCCATACAGAAAATCCTTGCATGACAAACAGTTGCTGGTAGGGAGAGAGGATACAACAATAATAATAATTTAACACATGAAACACCATAATAGTGCTATCAGCTCCCCCCACGAGCAACCGTTTCTACGCCAGAGCCAAATCAAAGTTCCCTGAGCTTGTACGGCAGCCATTTTGAAAAATGGTGGAACCAGAAAACGAATCAAAAATATCGAATCAATACGTCAGCGACCTCACACCTGCAAAGTTCAGACTGATCGGAGCAATTTTTTTTTGGGCGCCATTTTGTATCCGCCATCTTGGATTTTCATGACCACTGGAAGTTGCCCTCCATTGTCCTACCCATCTCTTATCTTTGAGGAGATATTTGACTTTTTATTTTGTATGGCAGCTGGATTTTGTGTAACCCTTACTTTGACAAAATACTGGTCATAATCCAGAGAAAAATTTAGTATTTTGTCAAAATCCTGAGAAAATCCGGTGTTTTGATAAAAAAAAACTGGATTTTCTTAGGT